>CM031613.1:81353885-81385010 GCA_018398815.1 Conus ventricosus | reverse complement strand
CATTCATCCATCAGTACTCACACATAAAAACATCATCGTTATCACATCAGTACAAACAATGCCAATATTATCATCATGAGTAACATCACAACTATACCATCAGTAACACTGTCATCAGCACAGCAGCAGCAATAGTAGTAACAGCTGCAAAACTATTATCGCATGCTAATTATTTTTTTAAAGAAGCAACAATACACACGCACGCACGCACGCACACACACACACACACACACACACCACACACACACACACACACACGCGCGCGCGCGCGCACTCTCTCTCTCTCTCTCTCACTCACTCACACATGTATTCTGGCAAACAAATAACAAAGATACACATACAAAGTTACAAGTGTGTACAGACACACATGCACACACACATACATACAATCTCTATCAGATTCAAGCCAACACCAATTCTTTTTAAATCTCTATGAAAAGACCATATAAAAAAAAATCAAAGGAAACGAAACGTTTCACATTTCATTAATCCACAACACTAAAGACAAACAAGACAATGAGAAGGACAACAGAAATTATCAACATCTGATGATAACAATGCACTTTCTGTATTCCTTTCAAAGCTCTTTAAAATAATGTCAATGAAACACTAAGCAATAGAACAAAACAAAACAAACAACAAAAAAAAACACTCTCAAACATAAGACTTGTATCCACATACTTGTACTGCAAGGCTTTTTCATGCTGCTGAGTGGAGAACTCTCTGGTTCGCCGAGTGATCACATCTGACACCAACCCTGTTGGAGAGGGGCTGGCGACTGGACCTGCAACACCACGACACAAATCACAGTAACTGAAATGATCAGCATCCTCACAGAAACAGCACAGTCAACAAAAAACGCCACAGCCAAAATGAAATCTGCCGCAACAGAAACAGCACAGATAATGCCAGACTGTTACAGCCACAACACTTATCCCTAGAACAACAGCACAAGTAACGCAACATGCATTACAAAAGCCAGCACAACACCTGTGCCAACAGTACCCTATCCAACAGCCAAAACAACACTCTTCCCCATAAAAACAGTGCAGTCATTGCAACACACACAACTACAGCCAAAACAACACTCTTCCCCACAACAACAGTGCAGTCACTGCAACACACACAACTACAGCCAGAACAACACTCCTCCACAACAACAGTGCAGTCACCACAACACACACAACTACAGCCAAACAACACTCTTCCCCACAACAACAGTGCAGTCATTGCAACACACACAACTACAGCCAAAACAACACTCTTCCCCACAACAACAGTGCAGTCACCACAACACACACAACTACAGCCAAACAACACTCTTCCCCACAACAACAGTGCAGTCACCACAACACACACAACTACAGCCAAAACAACACACTTCCCCACAACAACAGTGCAGTCACCAAACACACACAACTACAGCCAAACAACACTCTTCCCCACAACAACAGTGCAGTCACCACAACAACAGCAACTACAGCCAAACAACACTCTTCCCCACAACAACACTGCAGTCACTGCAACACACAACTACAGCCAAAACACTCTTCCCCACAACAACAGTGCAGTCACCACAACACACACAACTACAGCCAAAACAACACTCTTCCCCACAACAACAGTGCAGTCACCACAAACACACACTACACCCAAACAACACTCTTCCCCACAACAATAAAGCAGTCACCGCATTACAAAAACTACAGCCAAAACAACACTCTTCCCCACAACAACAGTGCAGTCACTGCAACACACACAACTACAGCCAAACAACACTCCTCCACAACAACAGTGTTGTCACCACAACACACACAACTACAGCCAAAACAACACTCTTCCCCACAACAACAGTGCAGTCACCACAACAACAGCAACTACAGCCAAACAACACTCTTCCCCACAACAACAGTGCAGTCACTGCAACACACACAACTACAGCCAAACAACACTCTTCCCCACAACAACAGTGCAGTCACCGCAACACACACACAACTACAGCCAAACACAACATCTTCCCCCACAACAGCAGTGCAGTCACCACAAACACACACAACTACAGCCAAACAACACTCTTCCCCACAACAACAGTGCAGTCACCACAACACACACAACTACAGCCAAACAACACTCTTTCCCCCCAACAACAGTGCAGTCACCACAACACACACAACTACAGCCAAAACAACACTCTTCCCACAACAACAGTGCAGTCACCACAACACACACAACTACAGCCAAACAACACTCCTCCCCACAACAACAGTGCAGTCACCACAACACACACAACTACAGCCAAACAACACTCCTCCCCACAACAACAGTGCAGTCACCACAACACACACAACTACAGCCAAAACAACACTTCCCCACAACAACAGCAACTACAGCCAAAACAACACTCCTCCCCACAACAACAGTGCAGTCACCACAACACACACAACTACAGCCAAACAACACTTCCCCACAACAACAGTGCAGTCATTGCAAACACACAACTACAGCCAAAACAACACTTCCCCACAACAACAGCAACTACAGCCAAAACAACACTCTTCCCCACAACAACACTGCATCCACTGCAACACACAACTACAGCCAAAACACTCTTCCCACAACAACAGTGCATCACCACAACACACACAACTACATGCAAAACAACACTCTTCCCCACAATCAACACACAACTACAGCCAAACAAAACTCTTCCCCACAACAACAGTGCAGTCACCACAAACACACAACTACAGCCAAAACAACACTTATCCATGGTGCAATCACTCAACAAACAGTGCAAGAGCCAAAACAACACTTGTCCTTACAGAAACAGCAGAGACAAAACAAACGTTCACTGCTACAGCCATAACAATACTTTTTCCTACAGAAATAGTGCAGTAATGCATCTCCAACAGCCATGGACCAAAACGCTTGTCAACACAACCCACACTGCTACAGTCAAAACAACTCTATACAGGCTACAAAACAACGTGTCAACACAACCCACACTACTACAGTCAAAACAACTCTTATACAGGCTACAAAAACAGTGCAGTTTGGCATGTCATAGTGAGTGAGCAGTGAGCTGGCTTATAGCATCATGACATACCACTGAGTTCACATTTGATTATCTAGAAATGATCATACATTTTCAATTTCAGTAATCGTATAACTTCTGTGAGACATACATGCAAACATAATAATCAGTAGATAAAATATAACTGAAAGTTAAAGTTTTTCAATCACTTGAATGGTTCAGTTCTTTGTTCTAGTTCTGGAAAAAAAGATCAATATACAAATGACAGAGACTGACTTTTGTCCTGGTAGAAGCGGTCATTCCTCTCGCACATATTACGACTGTTCATTTTATCCTGAAACAAAAACAAATTAACGATTGGAGACAGTTTGTACATCCGTTTTTCAATTCATTTTGCAGCCAGTTGCAATTTTATCAATGCTGAATCTAATCATTAGTTTTAAAAGCAAATATGGTCTTCATTTGTAGATGCGCATGTGTGCATGCATGCGTGTGTGTGTGTATATGAACTAGTACAAGTGTCTTTCCGGTTTCACTGACTAAGAACAGTCAAAGAAATACACAGAACACTATTTAAGAGCAGTACATTGCATCATCGACAGTAGAACTCTGAAGTACTTGTGGACTCGAAACACTACAGTAATAACCACTGTGATTACAACTTTCCATTTAGGTAAAAGACTGTAGTTTAAGTGTGAAACACACAAAACAACTGAATGTGTAAACAAACAAACAAAATCTATGAATGTTACATGGGGAAGGAACACCCTCTTTTAAGTCATTTGATGGAAAACCTGATTGTAGTCGCACCACCACTAGGGGCAATTAAGTCACAGGCAGTGGATCTAGGTATCAGAAAGTCTGTCTATATGTTGACTGGGGGACTGGACAGATATGCAGCCCTCATTCATCACCTGCCTGTTCAAAGATCTTTTGTTTGAATTCCACCCAAGACCACCATGCATTCTGCCCTGCAAACCAGCACCACCCTGCACTCACAATGACCACCATGCATTCTGCCCTGCAAACCAGCACCACCCTGCACTCACAATGACGCTCTGTGTAAGACCACCATGCATTCTGCCCTGCAAACCAGCATCACCCTGCACTCACAATGACGCTCTGTGTACGGCGCTGTTCCTCATCACTGATGTTTTCCAAACGTCGCCGAAGCGTGACGTTCTCCTGCATCTTCTCCTCCAGGGCGTTGATCTCCTGCTGCAGCTTGGCCATCTTCCTCTCCTGTAGCCGATGCCGGTCGATGGGCGAGGCCATATACACGTCACCCATGATGGCACTGCTTCAGAATGACAACAACAACAATAATTATAATACTAATAATAACAATTATCATAACAATAATAAAGATGATAATATTAATGATAATAACAATAATAATAATAATGGTAATGAGGATGAGGATACTGTTCTGAGCTTTACTCGCACAACGCTGAGGGAAATTCATCAATCCTTGTCGCACCGGAACCAACAAATAACAGCAAGGATAATATAACACGTGATGAAATCATTAGAGCCTTATCATCAATGAAAGCAGGAAAATCGCCCGGTGTTGACAACATACCGGCAGAATTGATTAAGGCAGGAGGTGATCCAATGGTGGACATGTTACTTGCAATATGCAACAGAATCTGGGAAACCGGGGAATGGCCTACTCCCTGGACGCAGTCACTTATCATCACGCTACCAAAGAAAGGCAACCTACAGCAATGCCAAAATTATCACACGATTAGCCTCATCAGCCACCCAAGCAAAGTTATGCTGAAAGTAATCCTAAATAGACTGAACCCACAAGCAGAAAAGATCATCGCTGAAGAACAGGCGGGGTTCAGGCCAGGACGAAGTACCATAGAACAAATATTCAACCTAAGAATACTGTGTGAGAAGTACAACCAAAACCAACAACATCTGTACCACGTATTCATAGACTTCAAGAAGGCCTTCGACCGAGTGTGGCATGAAGCATTATGGGCAACAATGAAACTCTCCAACATCAATGCCAACCTCATTGGAACTTTTGAAAGCCTCTACAATAAAGCCACCAGCGCCGTTTTCTTCGGTAACAACATAGGCGAGTGGTTCCGAACTACCGTTGGGGTGCGACAGGGCTGTCTACTCTCCCCCACACTTTTCAATGTCTTCCTTGAGAGAATTATGACCGATGCGCTAGAAGACCATGAAGGAACTGTAACCATTGGAGGGAGAATCATCACCAACCTCCGTTTTGCCGACGACATAGATGGACTAGCTGGAAACGAACAAGAGCTAGTGCACCTGATCAACAGACTCAACAACACCTCTGCTGATTATGGCATGGAAATAAGTGCGGAAAAGACAAAGGTCATGACTAACAACCCAATCGGCTTTACCCAAGACATAACCATCAACAGCAAAAAGCTTGAACCAGTCAACACATTTAAGTACTTGGGGGCAACAATCTCAGATGAAGGATCAAGACCTGAAATCATCTCAAGAGTCGCTCAGACCACAGCTACGCTATCTAAGCTAACGCCTCTTTGGAGAAATAAAAACATCTCCATCAGCTCAAAGATTAGACTGATGCGATCCTTAGTCATGGCGATATTCTTATATGCTTGTGAGTCATGGACGTTGAAATCAGACCTTGAGAAAAAGATCCAAACAATGGAAATGAGGTGCTTCAGACGACTCCTTGGCATCTCATACAGAGATCACATCAGCAATGTGGAAGTTAAAAAGCGCATCGTGAATGAAATTGGTCCATATGTCGATCTCCTAACCTCAGTAAAAAGACGCAAACTGAAATGGTATGGACACATCACACGATCAACAGGCCTTGCCAAGACAATCATGCAGGGCACAGTACCAGGACAAAGGCGAAGAGGTCGACAAAGGAAAAGATGGGAGGATAACATCACGGAATGGACAGGCCTGCGGCTGAGAGACACATTGCGGAGGGCGGAGAACAGAGAGGAATGGAGAAGGATGGTTGTCACTGCTTCAGGGGTGCCCCTACGGACCGACGTCTAAGGGACCAAGTCAAGTCAAGTCAAGTCAAGGATGAGGATGAGGATGATATCTTGTAATGATAATGATAATAACATAATAATTAATCCTGTTCTCCTGTAGCCAGTGATATAATCGGTGAGACCATGCACACACACCACACATGAAGGCACTGACACAAAATGATAATGAAAACAGATATCGACATGTCAACATATGATGATAAATCTTCTTCTCCTGCAACCAATGGGCATGGCCATGCACGGCAACCATGATGGTAGAGTAGGAGAATTACAACATTAATAATCAATACTAATATGATAATAACGTCCCCCTGCAGCTGATGATGGTCGATGTGTGAGCCCATGTACACATCCATAGTGGAACTGCTAGAGGAACATATCAATCATTATTCTTAACATAATGATAAATGTTCCTTCTCATGTTGCCAAAGATGTTTATTATGTAGGCATGAAAAAGATCTAAACCCCCTATTAATGATTCTATAAAACCTGTGCTGATATCTATTCACTTTGTTCACAGTTAATTGGTTTATTAAACACGAAACTTACAACAAATCAGAAACATTACCTAAACCTGGAGCTACTACTGGATGGTGCAAGAGGGTAAGTAGCGCTCAAAACAGATTATGGAAAATAAGGCAGCATAAATACATTACAAGGAAAAGACTGTTACAGTAATGCTTCCAAAAACAAGTCAGACTCTTAACCTGAAGGTATGGGTCTGGATCATTGGTACCATATGGGTGATGGGTGGACTATTCTCTGACCCACAGGTCATGCATCATATTGTTTATGTGTATGTGCACATGTGTGTGTGTGTGTGTGTGTGTGTGTGTGTGTGTGTGTGTGTGTGTGTGTGTGTGTGTGGTTGTGTGTTGTGTGCTCTCTGTGTGTGTGTGTGTGTGTGTGTGTGTGTGTGTGTGTGTGTGTGTGTGTGTGTGTGTGTGTGTGAAGTTGAATACATCACAGATCTCCTTTGCTTTATCAGTGCTGGCATGATGAAGATCAAATACATTAACAATTCCACAATAGCCATATTGATCTTTATTCATAGTTCAGTGCTTTATACAAATAAAAAATACTAATAAATGGGGTGGGGGGGGGAATACTCTGACCCGGCATAGTTGAACTGGGCATAGTTGAACTGAGCGGGACAGGAGGAATGGTGGGGGCAGGGCTGGCATCACTGGCCGTAAAACAAAGCTTCTTCTTTCAGTCAAAACTTATTTTGTAAATACTAAATGTGGCTCTACCATTAATAGAAATCTTCTTCTTCTTCCTAAAATACTGGTTCACTCAAAAACGAGTAGGTCACCAGCGCGCATGTTAAAAAGTAAAAATAAAATAACATAAAATAGTGCGACTCAGGCTGTTGGTCCCTGGAGCAAATTTGGCAACAAGGGGTCGCACTCGATATTCAAGAAGTTAAAAGCAATGGCCAAATTCAGGCCCAGATAACAGTAAAATATCTGGGGAAGTTAAAATAGAAAATCGTCAATATGCAGATCTCAAAACTGTCGTATCAATTTGTTTTTTAAATGAGACTGCATTTGTGGCAATCTTGATGGCACCCGGCAGTGAGTTCCACAGCCGTACAGAACTAGGATAAAATGAATGTAAGTGGCTGTCAATATTTGATGCAGGTATGGTATAACATTGACCGCCACTCCTTGTGCTACTTTTATTCAATACTAGTTGTTCCATTGGAATATCAATTAGTTTAGCTCTGCCTCTGAAGAAGATGTTAAGTTTGATAAAAGCTCTTCTCTCTTCTAAGGGTTTCCATTCTAATTTTATCATGTTCTTCCTAGTATTCCCCTTTTCTCTGATGTGGTTCCCTGTTACGAACCGTGCTGCTCTCTTCTGAATCTTTTCGAGGTTATCAATGTCCTTTAGATGGTATGGATCCCAAACTGAGCAACCATATATCCAGTACTGGTCTAACCAGTGTTTTGTAGCAGTTGTCTTTAACCTTTTGGGGGCAGTCATTGATATTCCTGTATAAGAAAGCTAAGATGTTATTTGCTTTCTTACATACTAAATTGTAATGTTCTTTCCATTTGAGACGACTATCTATAATCACCCTAAATATTTTGCAGCATTGGTTTCTTTAAGAATAGTATTATGAATAGAATATTCTGATCTAGTTGGTAAGCGTTTGTTACATATACGCAACACTTGGCACTTTTGGAGGTGAAATTCCATTTTCCAGGTTCTTTCCCACTCTTGTAAACTAAAGCGTTTAGATCTTCTTGTAGAATGCGTGTATCATTCTTGCTTCTGATTGTTCTATATACTAAGCTGTCATCTGCAAAAAGCCTTATAGTAGTTCCATGAGAGAGATTTCTACTTATGTCATTTATATAAATTAAGAAAAACAAGGGCCCCAGAACAGTTCCCTGTGGTACACCTGACAAGACTGGTTTACAATGGGATGTAGACCCTTCCACAATAACTTTCTGCGTTCTCCCAACGAGGAATGATCTAGCCCATTTTAGCAAAGAACCGCCAATGCCGATGTGTTCTAATTTAAGCAGCAGGCCCTCATGGTCAACCTTATCAAAGGCTTTAGAAAAGTCTAATAAAACTGCATCTATTTGCTGTCTGTTATTAAGACAGTTATTAAAATCATTGAGAGTTGTTATAAGTTGAGTCTCACAACTCCTTCGCTGTCTAAAACCATGCTGGGCGTTATCTAAAAAGTCATATTTGTCAAGATGGTCCATTATGCTACTATATATTATGTGTTCAAGTAGTTTTGCTGATATAGATGTAAGAGATACAGGTCTATAGTTCTCTGCTTTTGTTTTGTCACCCTTTTTGAATAAGGAACAATGCTCGCATCTCGCCACTCATCAGGTATTACTCCCTGGTCCAGTGAAGCTTGGTAAAGTAGTTGGTATACTTCACTCAATTCATTGGCACATAATTTTAGGAGCTTGCCAGGAATGCCATCAGGACCAGTAGCTTTGTTTTCATTGATGTTGGTCAGTAACTTAAATACTCCTGCTTTGTTTACTTTGATGTTTTGCATTTCAGGGAGTTTATCATCATCCTTTAGTCTAACGTTAATTAAAGGCTTGGGATTTGAGAAAACTGAACAAAACTGCTTGTTTAATAAATTTGCTTTCCCTTCAGGGTCCTGTATTAGGTTATTCTGGTTGTTTCTCAGGTCTGGAATCCCAATGTTGTCCTGTCTCTTACTCCTTATGTAAGACCATAATTTCTTGTTTTGATGATCACCTTCTGAAATCATTGAATTAACATAATTGGAGTGAGCAAGCCTACATTCTCTCTGACACCTTCTCTTAATATGTTTATACCTAACCAGTAATCTTTCTGAATTAGGGTGAAGTTTCATCTTCTTAAAGAAACGATGTTTCCTTCTCAACAAACGTTTAGTTTTTGTAGTAATCCATGGCTGGTGGTTCTTGCTTGAGGTTATTTTAGTAGGTATGTTGTCATCCATAATAAATTCCAAGTTAGTTTTTATACACTTCCAAAGGTCACTGACATTATCTTTAACACTATGGGACCTCAGAAAAAGACGACTGAAATCATGAGTATCCCTGTGCAATTTTGGAAAGTCTGCTTGGTTCCAGAGTCTGATGGTACGTTTAGGGGGTTTTCTTCGAAATGGTTGAAAGTTGCTCTCTAAGAGAATTATGTCATGATCACCCAGGCCTGCAATTAATTCCTGATTGCCTAAAGCGCCTGGACAATTGGTAAAAAATAAATCCAGGAATGCCTTACCACGAGTTGGTGTTTCAACTGACTGCACTAATCCAAGGTCTTTGGTGGTATCAAAAAACTGAGTATTAATATTTTTACTGTAATGATTACCAAGTATGGCATCTTCGCGCCAATCAATATCTGGTAAGTTAAAGTCTCCACCAATCCATAATATTGCCTTCCTATTGGCCAAAACAATGTCAGAAATGTCTCTGCAAATAGACGAACATACATTTTCATCTGAGTCTGGAGGTCTGTAAACTGATCACTCAAAAACCAAGGTATACATAAAGTTAAGCATTTCCACAAAATTGACAAGCATATATTCGGAAGAAGCTGTCATTTACTGGCTCCATATCGAAAATCATTCAACATTCCAAACTCTTTACCGTAGAGGCAAACTAAATTTGCACATGATTTTGTCATGAGATAGCCTAAATGGGTGGGCGCAATCTGTAATTACTTACGATGTAACATTACCTTGTTTGGCGTGTATCCACTCAAACTGCTACAATCAAACAATAGGTTTGTGTACAAAGTTGACTTTCGTCATAGTGAAAGCGGTGTGCGGTCATTATGCTCAGTGACAAGGCACTCTTCCCTATCTACAGTTCCTCGCAGTGTGGTGTTCCGTCGCCATGTCTAAACAACTTCTGCTGCCAAGACCAAGCTGGATGTAAACTGAGCGTGGATTGGTCACAAATCGTTGACGTCATAGCAAGCTTGCCATGAAACGTCTCAACAATGACACTGATTGATGACAGTCTCCTAACCCAACGCTTTGACACTGCTCACTCGGTCATCGAGAAGTTTCGAACGTAGACTCATTCATTCGCACAGTAAGAGGTCCTAGCCTAACACTCTTTGTCACCACGAGGATCTTCAATTTGTAACAACACACGTCATCTTTGAACGTCCAGCCATGCGTCGATGCGCGCGCGGGGGGGGGGGGGGGGGGGGGGGGGGGGGAGCAGGGAAGGGGAAATTATAACAATGCAAAAAGAGAAGAAAAGATGAAACAATCTAGAAAATAAATCACTTCTACAAAGCCAAACCTTAAATATCTAAACAAGGAAAATATTTGCTTATTTTCAGATCTGCAGTTAGATCAATCCGGCTACTGTACAGGCCGCTGGGGCGTAGGCCAACCCCCGCCAACTGTGCATCTGTGCCTACAGCCCTGCCACCATAGCTCAAACCATCAATCATCCTGCATAATCCTAGCAAAGGCAAACAAAGAACGCCTCAGCGCCAGAAAGCACGCAAGTGCCTCAAGTTCAAGCAGGCTGACTGGAGCAGATGAAGAAGAATATGGACGAGGCTGCGCACACTGTGGAAGAGGAACACAGAGCGGGGAAAGATGTGAACACCCTGTGGACTACGTTCAAAACCCGCCTCGCTGACTCCATAGATCGGAACGTCCCCTCCTTCATGCTGAAACAGTCTTCTTCCTACCATGGCTGACAGCGCCTCTTCGGAAGCTGCTGAAGCGAAAGAAGAGACTTTTCAAGCGTGCAAGAGCTCGCAAGGACTGGTCCCCTACAGGAAATTCCAGAAGTACTGCAGAGACGAGCTACGGCGTGCAAAGTGGCAGTACATCAATAACACCATTAAGGAGGGACTCGACCAGAATAACACCAAGCCATTCTGGCGTACATCAAGTCCAGGAAGCAGGACTCTACAGGAGTTGCCCCGCTGAAGGAGAAGGGACAGCTACACAGCGACAGACAATCAAAAGCCGACATCTTACTGCGCCTATTCAAGTCAGTCTTCACTAAGACTACCACTACCACATACCCAACTAAAACCTCCTCTCACCACGTACAGCCCATTACAGTTTCCGCCCCTGGTGTGGCCAAGCTGCTACGCGACCTCAAGGTTAACAAGGCCCCCGGACCAGACAACTTACCCAACATCGTCTTGAAGACCCTCGCCGACAGCATTGCCCCCTCCCTGACACTCATTTTCCAAGCCTCGCTCGACTCGGACGCTACCGCAGGATTGGCTCGGAGCCATATGTCACCTGTGCATTCAAGAAGGGCGATCGTCCATCCCCCGGCAACTATAGACCCATCGCTCTCACTTCAGTTCCCTGTAAGATCTTGGAACACATTAGTATGCCGCCACATCCTGAATTTCCTTGACCCCCACCAAATCTTGACCTCTCTCAACCACGGCTTCCGAGCTGGTACTCTATGGAACCAGCTCTGACCACAACAAAAGATCTCCTGTCTTCATACAAACCGTGGGAAGGCAGGTTGACATGGCGATCTTGGACTTCTCAAGGCCTTTGACACCTTCCCCATGACCGACTACTCCATAAGCTGTCCAGTATGGCATCACTGGCCCCCATCCATTCCTGGCTGAAGTGCTTCCTTCGGAACGCACCATGCAGGTTGTGGTTGAGGGCACCTCATCCAATTCTACGACAGTGGACTCTGGGGTCCCGCAGGGCATCGTGTTAGGCCCACTCTTGTTCCTGTGCCATATCAACGACCTCCCGGAGGTAGTCAATTCCAAGTGCATCTCTTCGCAGATGACTGCCTCATCTACAGGGAGATCAACGACTTCAGTGACCACTTCACCCCCCAAGAGGACCTGAAGAGTCTGGAACAGTGGGCAGAGCGATGGGGCATGCGTTTCAACGCCACGAAATGCTATGTCATGAGCCTGGCACGGAGCCCTGCAACCTCCTTCTTCTACTCACTCGGAAGCACAATTCTCAAAAAAGTTTCCACCAACCCCTACTTGGGTCTTCAATTCTCTGCAGATCTTTCGTGGTCAACCCACATCAACTACATTACAACGAAAGCCAATTGTACCGTCGGCTTCCTACGCCGTAACCTCAGACACTGCCCCCCAGCCCGCAAACGCAACGCCTTCCTCGCCTTAGTCAGACCCCTGTTGGAGTATGGAGCGATCATCTGGGACCCGTACGAGAAACAGGAAATCGACAAGTGGAGCGTATACAGCAAATGGCAGTACGCTTCATTGCAAAAGACTACAAATCTAGAAAACCTGGCTTTGTACGGGCCTCCTGAGGATACATGAGCTCCCTACCTTCAGGAACGACGCGAGAGCCTGCGGCTGACCTTCTTCTACAGGGTGGTTGAGGGGCTGGTGCCAGCAATCCCTCCTGAGCAGTTCCTTGTGCCTCAACAACCTGACCGACACATTCGCCGTCCGCCAAGAAGAGCAGACTTTGTAGTTAAAAATCCAGTGGAGAACTACACACGTAACAACGACAGGTGCTACAAAGTTCAAACTGCAGCACAGAGCAGTTTTAAACATTCATTCTTCCCCAAGAACAGTCATCAGGTGAAACCAACTGGACAATAGTGTTGTGCACTCAGGTAGTACTGAGGCCTTTAGCAGGCGGTGGCCAAAGTCCAACGCCACTAACTTTTTTTTGCTGCGCACCCCACCGTTGCGTCAACGCCAGATTCCCGGATGTAGCAACGAAATCAAACAGATACAGATACAGAGAAGCTGGAATGGACTTCAGTCAGTTGACTAGATGATGTGGAACAAGACCACTCATTTACACACACACACACACACACACACACACAACACACACACACCTTCGTCCCAACTTTATTTAAACTGAGAAGACACACACACACACACACACACACACACACACACACACACAAATCGAATGCTGCGCTCATTTCCATATGTCTTCGATCGCCTTTCACAAGGTTTATTTGGCCGATAGAAGAACTGACACCCGCTGTCGATCGCCTTTCACAAGGTTTATTTGGCCCGATAGAAGAACTGACACCCGCTGTCGATCGTCTTTCACAAGGTTTATTTGGCCCGGTTAACAAAACTGACACCGCTGTAGATCCAAAAGAACATTTCGCACTGTGCGTCAACAAAGGTTTGCCGCCGGAGGATTAGCCTTCACCGAATCTGCTGACCCTAAGGTGAACAAACTTCGTCAAAAGCTGGAATGTAGCCCAAAGATCAACCTACACACACACCACACACACACACACCACATATATATTATATAATATATATATATATATATATATATATATATATATAATGCTTCTCAAAATGAGCCTTCAGCAAGCTTATATTCTCCAAGGGGGAGGGACATCCTCCAATAGGGAAAGAAAATCACTAACATGTAACTCCTGGTCATATACCGATATTTCGAAACTTGGTGGTTTCTCCTCAGTGACCGCGGAAAGTGGTATTTGACTCCTCTGCCTTTTCAGTTTTAAGAAGAATGCAATCCCAGAAAAGGCTGGTGTGCAATACCGTAGTATGTTTGTTGAGTTTTCAAAAAACCAACCAAAAGTGCCATCTAAGAAAGCAAAAGAAAATCATAAAAGAGCAAAACAAGCTACATTTTCTTGTGAAAAGTAGAAAATATAAAAAGATATCCTTAAGACACAAGTGCTGAGGGCAGTTCTTGGAATGAATCTGCAAGGGACTAAAATACAACAAACTAATAAATTCCAAGGATAAGTACGAGCACCGTTCCAGCACTTACAGAGCAGCTTGGTGTTGCAATGACTGCAAGAAATATTGAATTATAAACAAAGCTTGCTTTATGTCTTAGATTGAAGAAATAGGGGGAGATACGCATTCATACCTGCAGTGACAGATGATTCTGCCTAACTAACAGTATGTGCTTGAGTGGGTGGATGGGAAAAAAAAAAATAAATGTTTCTCAAAATGAGCCTTCAGCAAGCTTATATTCTCCAAGGGGGAGAGACATCCTCCAATAGGGAAAGAAACTCACTAACATGTAACTCCTGGTCATATACCGATATTTCGAAACTTGGTGGTTTCTCCTCAGTGACCGCGGAAAGTGGTAATTTGACTCCTCTGCCTTTTCAGTTTTAAGAAGAATGCAATCCCAGAAAAGGCTGGTGTGCAATACCGTAGTATGTTTGTTGAGTTTTCAAAAAACCAACCAAAGGTGCCATCTAAGAAGCAAAAGAAAATCATAAAAGAGCAAAACAAGCTACATTTTCTTGTGAAAAGTAGAAAATATAAAAAGATATCCTCTAAGACACAGTGCTGAGGGCCAGTTCTTGGAATGAATCCGCAAGGGACTAAATATACAACAAACTAATAATTCCAAGGATAAGTACGAGCACCGTTCCAGCAACTTTAACAGAGCAGCTTGGTGTTGCAATGACTGCAAGAATATTGAATTATAAACAAAGCTTGCTCTTATGTCTTAGATTGAAGAAAGTTTTGAAATATCGGTATATGACCAGGAGTTACATGTTAGTGAGTTTCTTTCCCTATTGGAGGATGTCTCTCCCCTTGGAGAATATAAGCTTGCTGAAGGCTCATTTTGAGAAGCATTTATTTTTTTTTCCCCATCACCCACTCAAGCACATACTGTTAGTTAGGCAGAATCATCTGTCACTGCAGGTATGAATGCGTATCTCACCCTATTTCTTCAATCTAAGACATAAGAGCAAGCTTTGTTTATAATTCAATATTTCTTGCAGTCATTGCAACACCAAGCTGCTCTGTAAGTTGCTGGAACGGTGCTCGGTACTTATCCTTGGAATTTATTATTGTGTTGTATTTTAGTCCCTTGCGGATTCATTCCAAGAACTGGCCCTCAGCACTTGTGTCTTAGAGGATATCTTTTATATTTTCTACTTTTCACAAGAAAATGTAGCTTGTTTTGCTCTTTTATGATTTTCTTTTGCTTCTTAGATGGCACCTTTGGTTGGTTTTTTGAAAACTCAACAAACATACTACGGTATTGCACACCAGCCTTTTCTGGGATTGCATTCTTCTTAAAACTGAAAAGGCAGAGGAGTCAAATTACACTTTCCGCGGTCACTGAGGAGAAACCACCAAGTTTCGAAATATCGGTATATGACCAGGAGTTACATGTTAGTGAGTTTCTTTCCCTATTGGAGGATGTCTTCCCCTTGGAGAATATAGCTGCTGAAGGCTATTTTGAGAAGCATTTTTTTTTTTTTCCCATCCACCACTCAAGCACATATGTTAGTTAGGCAGAATAATCTGTCACTGCAGCTATGAATGCGTATCTCCCCCTATTTCTTCAATCTAAGACATAAGAGCAAGCTTTGTTTATAATTCAATATTTCTTGCAGTCATTGCAACACCAAGCTGCTCTGTAAGTTGCTGGAACGGTGCTCGGTATTATCCTTGGAATTTATTAGTTTGTTGTATATATATATATATATATATATATATATTTTATATTATATATGTAGTTGCACAGCCTAAAACGATTCTTTTAACATATATACATATATATATATATATATTTATATATATATATATATATATGTTTAGTGAGTTTCCCTCCATATTGGAGGATGTCTCCCTCTTGGAGAATATAAGCTTGCTGAAGGCTCATTTTGAGAAGCATTTATTTTTTTTTCCCCATTCACCCACTCATGCACATACTGTTAGTTAGGCAGAATCATCTACCACTGCAGATATGAATGCGTATCTCCCCTATTTCTTCAATCTAAGACATAAGAGCAAGCTTGTTATAATAAATATATATATATATTTATATTATATATATATATATATATATTTTATATATATATATATGACGGAAGAGCGGGTAGCCTGCACTTGTTGTTCAGGACGTTAACTCAAACTGCCATGGTACTGTGGATCCATTCAAGGACGTTAACTCAAAACACCCACGGCGTTGCGGATCCCATTCAAGGACGTTAACTCAAACAGCCACGGCGTTGCGGATCCTTTCAAGGACGTTAACTCAAACAGCCACGGCGCTGGGATCCCATTCAAAGACGTTAACTCAAACAGCCACGGCTTGCGGATCCCATTCAAGGACGTTAACTCAAACAGCCACGGCGTTGCGGATCCCATTCAAGGACGTTAACTCAAACGCCACGGCGCTGCGGATACCCATTCAAGGACGCAGAATCTGCAGGACAAAGCGGCCATGTTATTACTAACGTTATCACACACACGCGCGCAGCGCGCACACACACACACACACACACACACACACACCACACACCCCACACACCCCACACACACACACCAACCACAATCCCCCTTATTCAAACCCTTTAAAAACAGACGAAAAAGAATTGATTGGCAAAAACAGTCATGGAGAGAAAAAAACAACACTACCATCATCGAATTAAAAAAATAAATAAATAAACACCCTATCACTGAAAAAAAAGCAATATGAATTTAGATTTTTAATGACAATGATACAAATAAAGTGAAAACATCAAAGGACGTGAAAGCAAATGCACAATATCTACTGTTACTAGTATTTACTATCTTCTGAAAACACTACTATAATTTTCATAAGATAGTAGTAATACTACTAACTTATAAAAAATTATAGAGTGATTTCAGAAGATAGTAGTAATAGTAACGTTTCAGAAGTTAGCAGCTTCGCGTTGCGACTATCTAGTGAAATGATCCTTGTGTGAAATTATGTCCTCTTTCTTAGTATAAAGGGGAAAGGAGTTAAGATTTATGATCTTGCGTTTTTTAGTGGAATATTTCCTCTTGCACAATGATATATGAACCATGCTGATTATGTCTGGGAGGGAAACCGATCACAGCCCCCGTGTTAGGACAGCGATCGATGAAAGTTTTCAATAACTGATTTTTGAGACAGTTAGAACACCTTTAGCACCAGCCCAAAGGCTCCCGCACCCGAAGGTCGGGGAAGCAGAC
Source organism: Conus ventricosus (assembly GCA_018398815.1). NCBI lineage: Eukaryota > Metazoa > Mollusca > Gastropoda > Neogastropoda > Conidae > Conus > Conus ventricosus. The sequence continues at coordinate 81,367,523 of CM031613.1, read as the reverse complement.
TCCGCCTGCGCCAGATCTGCATCGCTGCCAGCGGTGTATAGTCAGCGGAGTTACCCACGTGAAAGCAACACGTTTCACTTGGTGTTCTTTTAAAGTTTCTTCTGTTAAAGAACGGTTGAGACATGTGAATATCAAATAAATTGGAACAGAAAGGGTCTATGTACATTACTTGTAATCAGGGAAAAATACTATAAGACTGATGTGGTTGCAAATAGTCCTGAGGGTGCAAAAAAATGTATCACCGGTCGTGGCCATCACGCGTGCGAACGGCTGTGCTAGGGGGTTTTTTTTTGGTTTTTTGTTGTTGTTGTTGTTTTTTTTTTCCCTGATGGCTTGTGTTTCATTCTTGATGTACTGTTTTTGACGTCTTTTTGTAAAATCAAGTTTCAGAGGATTTGAAGCGGCTTTCTGCTAATGCAGTATTTGACTGTGATTAAACAATCTTTTCACAGTGGTGAGTTTATTTAATTATTTTGAATCCATTTTTATATCCAGTGTAAGTTTTAATGATTAAAATCGGTTTTAAATATTAGAAATTTTCAAGTTGTTTTTCTTACGATAAAGACTGCATTCACCCGAATTCCACAGCGATTTTTGTATTTTTAACATTACTCCCAGTGTCTGTTTGCCCACAAATGCCACAGTTCTTATTTACAAAAACAATATCAATTATAAAGCTCGCTCACAGATCAACGTGAAAACCCACTTTTTTTCAAAAACTTATAAACACATATTTTTTTGTTATTAGACCTTATCCTCTCCCAACTTCAACAAACAACATTAAGAAAAATAAAGCCATTTTAGGAGTAATCAAAGAAAAGCCATGAATGCGCGAAAACCGTTCAAAATTCATCAACCCATGACCTTTCCCTTTGTCACTGTCTGTCTGTGACTGAAACGAGCGTGGAAAGTTTGGCAGTTTTTTTCACGTTTGTCAGAATGACTGGGGGAACTCTGTTGAACGCGGTCGTTTTGGAGTTTGCCGATCGAGAACGTGTTGCAAAATCCAGTTTAAACTGACGTGTCCCAAAACGGATCTTTTCCCTTATCCACATCTTTTTCTCTCTTGGATGGGTCTACCACTCCCATTCTTTTTCTCTGTTCACAATGACGGCCAGAATTGAAGTCTGACTGACAGTCCTCCACCACATCAGTCTTCCTTTTCTCACTCTTTTTCTGACCTGTCTCTTTCTCGTTTTCAGTCGCATCACAGTCAGTGTCATTGTCAGAAAGGGGGGGTCAGTGTCAGATGTGTGTCCAAACCTTGTAACGGTGGCAGGGGTCCAAAAAGGACATCACTGTCGGTTCCTCAACTCGCTTTCTGAATTCACAGACGGGATCCCTTGCCGATGACCGGTGTAGGCGACAGGCTCTGCAGGTAACCACAGTTCTGACACTCCGTGGCCCAGTGACCCCGTTTCAGGCAACGATTACACTTTGTTCCCTAGTATCTCTTTTGGGCTGTTCCTTGTGATACAGGGTAGTCATAAATCCTGCAACCCTTTACAGATCTTTTCAAGTAGTTTTTTCTGGGATTATATGAAAATAAATCGCCTTCAGTGTAGATCGCGTCAAATTTTTCCGTCTCTATTCCTCATTTCTCCAGATCAAGGGAGAGCGTAAGACATCCCAGCCTGACAAGAGCTGACTCGATGTTGCCCGTCGCAAGAGAGAGGGATATTAGAAATCCACCCTTTGTTGCAGAATGTTCAGTGTCGTCCTGTCCTCTGAGTGCAAACGAAGCACAACAGCGCCAAGTGACAAACTCTCAATTAGCAACTTGCTGCGTGCAGCCCTCGTCGATGGGTAAAGTTTTCCCCCAGTCCCCAAATTTCTTGAGCACCCACCATACTTTCCCCTACCCCAAATGTCGAGCGCTTGAAAAGATCGCTCGTGTTCATTTTCAAAAGAGAGTGGTAAGTCTCTCTTCAAAAAAACACGGGTTCAAGTGAGAGTCCGCCATTTTGAAAATACAAGATTCAATGTTGAAAAAGAAAATAAATAAAAATCCACAAATATAGCGAAAATCCGTTTCCCGCCCAAAACACACAGAAATTCAACAAACCTTTATCACCTAAAACTATCCCCCAGAATACATCCAATAGAAGCAGCGCGAAAAAAAGCGGAACGGTAGCACACGAAGAAAAAGCGGCTGTCGAAATTCGAAGTCTCGCTCTCGAATCACTCGTATTACTCTAATTAGCAGTCAGTCAAATTGGGCCCAAATGACTATTGTCAATGACATGACCACTGGTCAACCACATGTAAATTGTTAACATGAACTCGTACACTAAATAACAGTCAAACAGTGACATTGGGGAATGACCCCTGGTCAAAGACACTGACCATGGTCAGCAACGTCCAATTATGTTCACATGAAGTCGTTCTACACTAATTAGCAGCCCCAAAATGTGAAATAAGGCCAAAATGACATTGGTCAAGGGCACTGACCACTGGTCCCGCAACGTCATAAATTGTTTTACATGAACTCGTTCTTCACTAACTGGCAGTCAAACAGTGAAATTAGGCAAAATTACCATGGTCAAGGGCATGACCCTTGGTCAGCAACGTAATAAATTGTTCACATAAACTCGTTTAACTAATAGGCCAAATGACCATCGATCAGTGACCTGGATATTTAAAAATACTAAGAAAGAGGACATAAATTTTACACAGGGATCATTTCACTAGATAGTCGCAACGGGGAAGCTACTATCTTCTGAAACGTTACTGTTACTATCTTCTGAAATCACTACTTAATTTTCATAAGTTTAGTATTACTACATCTTATGGGAAAATTTTGTAGTGTTTCAGAAGATAGTAGTACTAGTAACGTTTCAGAAGATAGTCGCCTGACTTTTCTCTCTCTCTCTCTCTTAGAATGATATGAACCCAAGCTGAGGAGGAAGGTGGGGAAAAAAACGGCAATCGTAATCTGTTCTTTGATTCAAATAAGACCGTCCCTATCCCACACAGCGATGGTGATACTGCGTAACAGATGTAGATCCGTGGACAGTGGATATATTCCATGGCTGACACCGGGCTGGAGGAGGGGGTGGACGGTTAAGTTAGAAAGTGATAATGACAAGGCTTTTTTTTTTCAAGTTAGGTGTAAGCGGCATTCGTACTCTCAAAGTCGTAGCTCAGCCACAGAGCAAGTTGATCTTTGACCGGTCTCGTTATAGGCCGAGCCTTAAAAAGGGGCACTACTGTGCTTAGAAATGTACGTGGTTTTCTTTATGGAGTGTCCTGCGCGTGCCTGTACCCATCGTCAACACAGCGCAGGCCTCCAAGGGTGGTACAGGACTGCTCAAGAGGCAGGTGAAGACAGTGCTTCTCGGGGTCCCCCCCAGCACCTTCGGGTGTTTCTTTTTCTTCTTTGCCTTAACTAGGCTGACCCTGGAGAAAGGTCCAGTGACGGTGAGGAAAGACCCACTGACCACAGGGAAAGTCCTGTTGACAGTGGGAAAGACTACAACTTTGGATTCTCTCTTGAGGGCACATAAGACCGTATGGCGAAAGCTTGGCTGTGTCTGGAGTGGCACTGTCTTCATCTGTCCGTGGGCAGGGGTGGTTGGGTCTGTGGGGTGTGCTCGGCAGCTGGAGGTGGTGTTTTTTCGCCGGTGGGCTCTGCAGTCATGAAATACGGGCTGGTACACACCCATGGGGATGCTACTTTAAGGCTGTTATGAGCTGCATCCTGTAGTCTAATTTACCTCTGTTCAGGAGCATTTTTGTCCCTTGATATCTTAATGGAGTGTCCTGCGCGTGCCTGTACCCATCGTCAACACAGCGCAGGCCTCCAAGGGTGGTACAGGACTGCTCAAGAGGCAGGTGAAGACAGTGCTTCTCTGGGTCCTCCCCAGCACCTTCGGGTGTTTCTTTTCTTCTGTACGTGGTTTTCTTTCCTTTTGGAAAGTTTTGGAGTTTGCTCCCTTTGGTGTACTGGCGACGGCCGAATTATTTGCGCTGCACTTCCTAGCCACTGTTTGTCCCATCCTTGATAGAAATGATGTCAATGCTTATTCAAAGTTTCAAAGCACTGCATACAGTACATCTTTGTAAAGCTTTCTCATCGAATCAACACATCAAAGTCTTGTATGTCACGCTGTCCAGTTTTTTTGAAAGAGTTCGTTTTGTGCATTCTCCCTGAATCTGCTATGGAATGAACTCCAACTTTGTTGTGCGGCTCAGATTTTCTTAAGATAGTTTGAATGAGAGGTGTTTTAAACAGATATTTCATTAAAATTTCAAGTTCGCCCCGCAATGGTCAAGTATATATTCTGGTCTGCGGTCTAGCCATCCAGTTTATTGAAACATGTCTAAGTCTGTATTGAATCTCCCCTTGGGCCTAATCTTCTCCATGAAATAAATGTAATGTAAATTGCTTTAATCTTTCCACATAATTCATATTACTACAATCAATTTAAAAAAAAACAACTCATCTGTCTTCCCTTGGCTTATCAAATTGCAGTAATTACCTTTTCCTCAGTTTAAAAAAAAAGAAAGAAAAGAAACGAAAGACGGGAAGGAAGGAAGGAAGAAGGGTTTCGAATATGTCAACATTTTTCAGTAGGCCTAAGTGGTCTTGCCATATGCTTTTTTCTTTTTTTTTTGTGGTTCCCCCCTCTCTCCTCTCTCTCTCTCTCTCGCTGCTCTCCTTCATCGCTTCCGACAGACACGCTTCACATGACTGTCCTGAATATTCGGATATTCTATGTGATTCACGGAATTGAGTGCTTAAATTTTTACACGCAATGATTCTTTTAGTTTAGTACTTACACCTCTGAAAGCGTGGTGCTTTCTACTGAGCGCACAATGTGAAATAGCTAGTCTATTTGTTTGTGATTGTGTGTGGTTCCCCTCTTTATCTCCGTCACGACCACGCAGCGCGAGCCACAAGCCAGCATGTAACGCGCAGAAGGTAGGAAGGGCCAGCGCACAGCTGGAAATGCTTTGTACTATGTAGCTGCCCGGGCAAGACTGTGCTGCCGCATGGCGTGAAGAGACTGCTGAGTGATACTCTGTATATTTTGTGTTTTTGTTTCCAGTGTCGTATAACCAGTAAACAACCATGTGCGACACGCCCACGCAGGCTCCGACTTCACCGGGCCTGCAACGAATCCAAGACAACCCCTCATTCTGGCATACCTGTAAACACAGCTGACCCACGCAAAAAAAAATTCCACGGGAGCAGACGTGAACTGGCCACATGGAGGCAATGCCTCCTACACAATACCACCCTGACAATCTACCCATTGAATTCTCAGTGAACGTAAAATCAAGGACTTTGACGAATGGTGCCATCAACATCAGGAGACTTCCCCAATTAACTTGTGCCCCCCCACTACCATCTAATTTCCCCAAAAAACTGTTATAAAGATTATTATTCAGGGCGCAGATAATCGTTATCACACCTATGTTAAGAGTGGGGAAGATGTTGAGGGAACAGTGCTATTCAAGGTGCCGGCTGTCCTACGTTTGGTGTAGACGAAAGACCAAATTAGCCCAATAGTAGGTCATCTTTCAGCCAGTGATTTAGCAGCTGACATTGACAAACCTTTTCACGAAAGATCCAAGCTCTACCCCTTCCCTGATCTGGAAGACATTCCAATGCCCAGAACACCGAAGAGGAGTCCATTGAACTAGAATCACCCCCACAAAATGTCAAAAAACCGGCAAACCTACGACCAGACATAGACCACTCAGTGCAAACGACCCATCGCGAAGGCCCGTCAACAGATTCATTCGCCACCCCTGTCAAAGGACCACATCACCAAAGATCACCAGGACACGCAAACCCTACAAGAGAATGTGGACTACAACACACACCGTTTGTCGAATGCAGAAAATATTGTCCAAAGCCATTTTCAAAGATTTAAAAGAACAGAAAAAAAATGAACTCAAAAGCTTTGCCAAAGAGAAATTAGAGTCCCTTGAAAAACTATGCAAATCACTATCTACTAAAGTTAAAACATTAGAAAATGAAAATCACAAATTGAAATCAGATGTTGGCGAGCATAAAAGAATTATTACAGATCTCAAGAACGGCTTGCCACCAGTTCTCATGAGTACCCCCCAATTAAAAACCTGCCTGTGAACCCCCAAAGTCCACTGCCCCTGTTCTTTTTTTCCACTGCCTTGAAGAGGACCAGCCTGCATCAAGCGACGACAACATCACAGATGCACAGATCACCTGACCTGTCTAAGACCCACCACCCTCCACCCCCTGCCCAACCACCCAGCGGTCAACCCAGTCCCACCTCCGTCCAAGAAAAAAACACTCTCTGCACCCAGCCTCTCTTCCACCCATTCCCACCTCCCTTCCTCTGACAAAGCTGACACCAGTCTCCATGCCAGTCCCCCCCTCTCAAGTTAAACAGTGCTCCTGTCTACTACCCATCCCCAGTTAAAATCGTTTTGATCCATCACCACATCACCTGATCAGTCCATTCCTGTCCATGTCTCCAAAAGACAAACAGCTACTCCCCAGCCCACCCCATAGCCTCCAACAAACATAAATTGGACGAACAGACGGACTGTTTGATTATAGGAATTCCAAAAATACATAACAGGGAAATGCACACAAAATGAACACAGGTAGCTTCAAATCAGTTCAGAAAATCAGTGTGTCCGGTCTCAGGTCCTGACATAAAACACTGGCTTGAATCCCGTCCACCCAATGCCCATATGGTTAGATTTTATTTTGCATGTGGGAATCAACGACTGTAAAGGGGAGAGATTACAACACACCATGGAGGGCTCTCCTTTACTCGTCAAACGACCTTCCCCAGAGCAACAGTCGTGGCCCTTTGTCCATCATCCCCGCATGTGTAGACATTTAATGAATCCACCATTGTTCAATCCAACCTAAAGCTCAAACAGTATGCGAGGAACTGTCTGCGTATTTGTAGACAACAAAAGATTCCTTTCTTGCTAGGAGTGGTCCCCCCAGGAAAGACATGTACAAATCTCCCCTACCCCATCAGCCAAAAAGGGTTTGCTAAAACTACATGGAACATCAAAAACTGTGTTAAGTGCCTCGTCTATGCACGACTCCCGCCCTGCTGCAAGCCACAGATGTCAATACAACACACACGCCAACACACCATCAGCCCCATGTTCCGGCCAGCGCTGCCCCAACCATCCCAGCGCTACACTTCAGCGGTCGCCGCCGAAGCAGTACAACACAGGCCACGCCCCCCTGTTGAGAACCCACTTCTCAATTCCGATGGCCGGCCCTGTCAGTACTTCAGTGACTAACCCCAAACCGCGCAGAGCACCGGCCCCCCAACCACTGCCCCTTACGGAAACCGCTGTTCCCGCCACGGTGCCTCCCTCCCCCACTAATCCCTACAGGCCATTGCTGAAGCAGTGCGACGCTACAGCAGCCTGTGGCCTTTCTTCAGTGTGAAGACCGTCTTTGTAAGAGTCATCCCTTCCACACCCACCAGCGCCCCCCCCCCCCCCCCCCCCCCCAAAAAAAAAAATAAACAAAAAAACCCACAAAAAACTTGAGGAACTAGACTGTGTTATACGTAAAAAGTCCTTGATATAAGTGTGTGTGTGTGTGTTGGTGTGCGCGCGCGCGCGCGTGCGTGCGTGCGGGTGTGTGTGTGTGTAACTTTAAATCCTTCCTTGCCAGACTGAAAATTTAATCCTCGATGCTACTTGTGCGGTCATTATTTTCTTGGGAATAATAACTATCTTTCACATCAGCATCTATTGTTGACAGTAAATCACCGTAGGCTGTGCTGAAACATTTTGTGTTCTACCATTTACAAATCAAGACCACTCATGTTACTAAAGACATTTCGCCCCATGTTTCAAAAAATGACTGAACTGTGTGGCTCATGAATCATATGTGCCTTCACTGAATGTCAGACTACATTTGTGTTTCAAAAAAAAACAAAAAAAAAACTTTCTTTTACCTGTGTTTTGGTGGATGTGACTGATTGGAGAGCGCTCCATAAGTCAACGCATTTTTTGCCAAACAGACTTGGACCTATAGACAATTAATCTGATATTTAGCATAAAATATTGTGTTCAGATACATATGAGTTGAGATTCTGTGCGTGCAACATACAGGAATTGTGCTTTTTAGTCTTTCATACTTCATCCTGTACAACCTACAGCAATTAGTTGAGTGCACATTTAAAATTTTAAGTGCATTCTCAGTCACCTATTCCGAACCACGCTGTGGTACCTAATCTAAACCCGTTTGTTTGATTGATTTTTCTTGTTTTTTGTTGTTGTTGTTATTGTTGCGTTTTTTGTTGTTTTTGTTGTGTTTCATTTTTTATTTTTCTTTTTTATATGTGTCCTTTTTCCCCTTTCTTTTTGTTTTCCTTTTACTTGTGCACTCAGGACATAAAATGACCACAAACCAGAACTCATGGCCATTGAGAGATGGACTGAGAATTTGCCATTTAAATATCAATAGTGCAGTCAGTAAATCTCTGATATCTCGACCCTGAATCGAACCACCAAAAGCCATTCCATGTTCTGGGGGCTCTCCGAATCAAGACTAAATACCTACATTCGTGATAAAGATGTAGCAGTCTCAGGTTAAATATCGTTCGAAAAGACCCTACTTTAAAAACAAAGAGACAGGTCTTCTAGTGTATGTCAGTGAATCTCTCAACTTCAAGAGACTTTCCCACCTAGAACAGCATGACGTAGAAGCAGTGTGGATACAAAACACACTGAACAAATCACGATCCATTTTTAAATCGGTTTTGCTATCGGAACCCAGCAGAAAGAGTCAGCTGGACTGATAAATTTGTTACTATGATGGACGCAGTTTCCTTAGAATGTAAAGAGATTGTTTTACTCGTGACTTCAATGTAGATCTTTTGAAATCAAACAGCCAATGGAGCCAAACGATAAGTGTGGGTTTAATTTACATCAATTATCAAAACACCCACCAGAGTAAACACCAACTTCAAAGACAATCATTGACCATATCTATATCTCAAATGAAAATAACATACAGAAGCTTGTGTACCAGTCTTCTCTTCTAGTGATCATTACCCATGTGTTTACATGGGCAAACATGGAGGAAAATCCCAAAACCAGGCCACAAAACCATAACCTATCGTGCTTCTCAAAATTTAACCCAACAAAACTTTTGCTTGATTTAATGAACCCAGAACTTATACAGTATACAATATTGCTGATCCAGATTCAGCGATTGACTTTTGGATCGAAATGTTACAGAAGTCTATAACAGACATGCCCGTTAAAAACAATCAGAGTAAAGCATAATTCCCAAACCACCGTGGTACACGAAAGAATTTCAGGAGGGGGTGCTACCTTAGAGACCTTTTGAAAGAACATGGCTATGAAGAAGAATCAAGATCACAAAGAAATGCAATAAACTCTCAGAACGCAGGGAAAAAACTAAAATACTATCGCGAGTTATTAACTTCCAAACAAAATCCAAAACTGGTTTTGGCAAGCAATAAACCACTTAACAACAACAGTTCTTCAAAATCAACTGGTTTTCAAAGGGATTTCTGCTGAACAACTTAACAAATCCCCTTCTCCCACCATTCCAGATACAGTTGTTAAATAAGATCATTCAAGCTCTAATGAACTAAAGAACTCCATCAAATTTTTTCACGACAAAAAAAATCACGTCTGAACTACACATTCCACTCATAACTGTGCACAGGTGTATCAGTACCTACTTCATCTCAAACAGTCAGGGAAAACGTGGACTAATGGCACAGATGGCAAAATTCTGAAACTCTCGGCTCCAGTTATAACGACACGTTAACGTATATCTTTAAATCTGTGCATAAAAAAAGTTATTTTCCTAATGCGTTTAAAAAAAAAAAGTTTACCCATTCATAAATCTGGTGTAATACTGATCCTTCAAACTACAACCAATACCAAACTTTTCTATCCTTTCCAAAACCTCTAGAAAAGCATTTTAAAAAAACACATCCTTCATCACTTCAACAAGTACATTTGCTCCATCCCCGGGCAGTCCTGGTTTCAGACAGAAACATTCCGCCATTCTGCATTAATCAAGCTGTAATGTGTGGCTTAATAATATTAATAACAACAGATATTGTGGTGTCTTATTCGTGATTTTAAAAAAAGCATTCGAGTCATTGACCACAATCTCCTTATTCGAAAACTGGAGATATACGGTCTTCAAAATCCGCCCTTATCCTTCTAAAATCATACATCACAAAACGACAACAATGCGTCTTATCGGGACGGCTGTCTCTTCTATAACAACTCTTTAAAAATGGCGTTCCACAAGGCTCCATTTTAGGCCCCAAATCTTCTCAATCTACATTAATGACCTACCCCTACATTGAGATCTACAGGGGACCTCTTTGCAGATGACACCACAATTCACACCACCATAATGATCCTTCCAGTCCCTTTTAAAACATTTGCAAGAGAATACCAACGACCTTGAAAATGGACCGAACTAAATCATATGTCACTTCACCCTCAAAAAACAAAACTCATGTACATTACAACTAGCAAAAAAGACAAAAGCTCACCAATGATTTCCCTCCTATACACCCAAAATGTACTGTGGAACAAGTCACTCATCATAAAGTATAGGGCTAATAATTGACAAAGTCTCAACTGGGAATCCCCACAATAACGTTACTATGCAAAAAGCTCTCCCAGAAAGTCAATCAGCTCACCAAAATCAAACACTTTCTTGACCTTCATTCACGAAAACTTTTTTCCATGCTCATATTCAGTCTCATGTTTATTATGCATCGACATAAAAGGATTCTGCAAGTGCAAACACACTAAAACCAATTTTTCAGCCTACATAAACGAGCGCTCAAACTAATCCTTCTGAAGAAAACAGCCTCGAAAGCTGATTATAAACATCTTCACATTCTTCCATTCACCAGAGACTCAAATACAACAAAGGGCTAATGATGCACAAGATTCTGACCGGGAAATGCTCCCAACAACTTTAAAAGAGACGATTCTCAAAAGTCTCGTCGAGAAACTCCCACAAAATCCATATCCCAATCCCCAGAATGACCTATTTAAATCAAGTCTAACGTACTCGGAACCTCTTTGTGGACTCCCTTCCAGAATACATCAAACAAATCCATTGTAACCCACAACTTCAAAAACACTTACCTTAACCCATCTTCTGCGGTAAAAAATAAAAAAAGAAACAAATAAAAATTAAATTAAAAAACCATAAGTAATACCAAGTAATCTCAAAAGCATAAATCATCCCATTTTCATGAAATTAAAACCCAAATTTTTCTTTTCTAAATTTTTTTCTTCTTTTTTTTTCATGTATCAAGTATCTGATATAATAAATAAAATATATAAAATATCACCAGGTGTGTGTATGTATTAGTATGTTTTGTATGTAGTATGTATGTGTGTATATATAAATGTACGTGTGCGCATGCATGTGTATGTGTGTGCGTGTATGTAAGTATGTAAAAAGTATGTGTGTATATGTATATGTGGGAGTTAGTAATATAATATATATATATAAATATATATATAATATATATATATATAATATAAAAATTTAAATATAGTATATGTAAATATATATATATATATGGTGTGTGTGGTGTGTGTGTTGTGTGTGGTGTGTGTGTGTGTGTGTGTGTGGGGGAAATGTCACGGTCCCCTAAGCCGGACGGCCCACCCCCCTACCCACGCCAATTACACACTAAGCAAGACAACACAGCACACTAAACACAGCTTTAACACCATGCACATTTCTTTATTTCACACACACACCCAGGGCCCCACCACTCACGTCCATCCACACTCACACACCGGTATCCCACTTCTCCCCCGACCCACACAACCCTGCTACAACCCTGAAAACCCCCAACCTATCAAAGCACCATTTGCGGTAACGCTGCGACCTAGGGATCAAAGTAGCCCGCACACGGGGGGCTAACTACTGGGACAAGGACAAACCCAAAGGGGACTCAAATATCAAACTACCCCACCCACACCCTCCCCAGGCCCCAAACCTTTCTCTTTTGACCCGGGACCCCCCGCACTGTCACTCGTCCCAAAGGGGAGCAACAAAAGTCCCCCACACTGTGCTGGCCCACGCCCAAAAAAGGAGCAAAAGCAACCCCCCTTAACCCACCCCTAACACTCACCCTCTCTACCCCACCTAGGACAACCCCCCGGCCCGAGGGCCCATCCTGGGCGCGTTTGGCCCCTCACAGGCTGACACCTCCCCCCAAAAGACCGCACTCCGGCGCTGACCGTGGCCTCCCACGTCCACTCCCCGAAACACTACCCCCCCCGGCCTGCCCCTGGCTTCCCTGCAGTCCGACCCTCTCCCCCCGCACAAAACACCCAACCACACCAGGCGCCCCCGCGAGCCCGGGCCGAAACCCTCCTCCTCTGAAGGCCCCTGCCGACACTGGGTGGGGAAAGGTCTGGTGCCCCCCTCTCACAGGACGCCAAAAACAGGGATAGAAACGGGTTTCTGGAGAACCCTAAAAACCCCCCCGGTAGCGGGGGGAGAGCGCCCACAGAGGGCCGACGGCCGGATGGTCCCCTCTCCCGGGGAAAGCCAGGCAACGGAAAACCGCCGCTCACCCCAGCCCCGCGCATAGACAGCGGGGCGGGCCCCGCCTCAGACGGGAACAATACCGTGACCAACGTAGGCCACTACTGTAATTTGCACTACCCAGCACAAGGCTCAAGGCTACCGGGTAAAGCTTTAACCTCCATCTCCCTTGCCACCTCCCCCCGGGGGAATGAGAGTGCCCACTTGAATTTCGAATACACCCCCACAACCCGTTTTTGGGTTTACAATCCATCCCTCCAAACCTTTACAAACACATAACACAATTTTTCTCTCTGAGCCAATCTACGCTATACATAGAAATTAACTCGACCAATTCCGAAAAAATTCCAAATCCAAGCAATCCAACCGGCCCCCAGGCCCCCCCCTTAGAAAATACTAAAAAAAACTAAAATTTTCCCAAAAGGAAATTTTTTCCACATATAACAAATTAATACACATCCAGAAACAACAAAACAAAAGAATTTATCAATTTCTAAGGGTTCACAGTTCCATACCATACAAAGAATGGGGCTCCACCACAACCCTTTCTATTCTTACCCCTTTTTGCACTGTCAATTAAAATCAAATATCAATACATGATTTTCCCCAAAAATTTTCCACCCAGCCCCCCCATCTCTTCATCTCTTGTCAGATAACCCGGTTAAATCTTTGTTAGCCAACACAACCCCCCTTTCAACAATATACATGCTGCAAAAACCCCCGTTTTTATCCATCAACTGCTACTACCCGCCTAAACTTTACCCTACCCTTCTTTCCGACTACTAAAATTCAAAATGGGACTATCCCCGCAACCTAAGATATTTCTCCAACCCTATCTGTACAAACCATACATCCCCGCAGTTGACACGCATTACTTAACAAAACTTCTAACCTATGGGCTCCTGTCCCCGACCACATGCAACATCACCAATACAGTCTGCACGCGCAGACCCACGCGTCAAAAACCAGACCTAACGAAAGTTAGAAGACACCAATATAATTGAAAGGTCACGACCGACTCCAGTAAAACCCCTCACCCAAATCACCTTGGCTCACTGCACAGTTAACCCATCCAATCTGCG
>CM031613.1:81343885-81348885 GCA_018398815.1 Conus ventricosus | reverse complement strand
AATCCTAAGATCTGTTAAATTTCGCAGAGACTGGCATTAAAATTAACAGTTAATCGATACTAACAGAAACCAAAAGGATAACTCATGATCATTCACTTTGGCAGAAATAAAATCAAAGTAAAAACAGAGTGTAAAGAATGACGTATGTGTGCATTTGGGGGAGAACTGGCGTGTGCATAACTGGCATCAAGTATCATGTTCGACATTCTTCTTGAAAATGGACCGGCTCAGACTGCCATTACCACTGTACTGTCTAATATTTATCTGAGAGAGAGAGAGAGAGAGAGAGAGAGAGAGAGAGAGAGAGAGAGAGAGAGAGAGAGAGACAGACAGACAGACAGACAGACAGACAGACAGACAAAACAAGACAAGACAAGACAAGACAAGACAAAATTCTTTATTTACGAGGATAATAGGATAATAGCTAAGCACTGACGCGCTTTTTTTACATCCAGTCCTCGCCCTGAGTAGGGACTACAAGAGAGAGAGAGAGAGAGAGAGAGAGAGAGAGAGAGAGAGAGAGAGAGAGAGAGAGTTGAACTGCTCATTATTCATTTCTTAGCCTGTTTGTTTTAGCTTCATTTGCCATGGACAAATCCACCTATACGATGATTTGATTATGTCTGGCCTTTATCGTACGATTTATGAAGAAAGAAAGAAAGAAAAAAAGGTTAAGATAAGTGCACACTCTAACAAAGTAATAACTGACCGGGTAAATCAGTCGCACCAGAGGTGCAGGAAGAAGTGTGTGTGCGTGTGTGTGTGTGTGTGTGTGTGTGTGTGTGTGTGTGTGTGTGTGTGTGTGTGCGCGCGCGCGCCCACACGTGCTTCCTTCAGGGGGAGTGAGTTCCCTTTCTCTCCCCAGAAAATACTGGGGAAGGGGTGAGTGTGGGAGGAGGATATCCTCTACTCTCATTGCTCATACAGCCCACCCAGTAATAAGGGCTCACACACACACACACACACACACACTGGATGCACACTACACAGCTCTGTAAGACTGCCGCAGACACAATCTTCGCATCATTAAAAGATCGCTTGATACATCTTGATCTTCGGTTACTGCACACTGCAGAGGTCAAACCTGCGATGGTGCCAGCGACTTCCAAGGTCACATGTCTCAGACGGTGCCAAACAGTACACACAATGTTAAGTGCCAATTGCAATATCAGCAGGCTGTACTTCGCAGCACGCTGCTTGCATTTAGTGGCCTTGCAGCTCGCTAAAAAACAAAACAAAAAGCAAACAAAAAAACAAACAAAACAAAAGAACCCTATGAGAGGTGTTTTTGACTTCCTTCGCCATTGAACTGTCGTCCGAACGCTAACAGCTGCTGTTTTCCCTTACTTTCTTTCTTTCTTTCTCTATTTTCCCCCTCTTTTCTTTCTTTCTTCGTTCTCCTTTCGTTTCTTTCTTTCTTTCTTTCTTTTCAAGGATCCGGCTGAAAATGAAAGTTGAACCATCAGAAATGAAACCTCTTCACACAAGAAGACGGACTGTCAGGTTCAGGCTATGCAGTCCTTACTGGAAAACCAGGCAGGCTAACACGTGGGACCCACACCAACAAGACTCTCCCAACTGCCTCACCTGACCTGCACACATGGCCGTAACCAACTCCCTGTCCCAAAGGGATATATTTACAGAAAGGGGGCGGGGGTTGGGTGGGGTGGGGTGGGGGGAGCCAACATGTCTCAAAATGCCACGTCGGCAGAAAGGGTTGGAATGAACCAATACCCTGGCTCAATCAAAGTGCTGCACGTGCAAGAAGGGCCCACACCATACAGTGCCCTGACCCCACTTAAAGTGGCACACCTGCAGGCGGACAAGACCTGGCATGAGGAGCGGCGACTGAAGCCTTTGCTTGCGACGATAGACGCGAGATGTGCAAAGACAGGAGTATGCAGCAGGCTTCGTATCTATGTCGCAAAAGAGTTTACGAAATTGGAGGAATCACTGAACCCAGACCCAACTGACAAGGAATCACGGAACCCAGACCCAACTGACAAGGATGAAATAATATAATTAAACAATCTGAGTTAAAACTCAGCTTCTGTCCATTTAGAAATCCACTCAATCTTTGATAAAACAAGAAACATGTCGCCCGTAAAGGCGACAGGTCAAGAATGAAAACCGTGTTCGTGTTACGATCAGCCATGACTGTAGTTCCCATGCACCAAACACAGGAACAACAGCTGATTGGTGTTCGTGTTACGATCAGCCATGACTGGAGTTCCCATGCACCAAACACAGGAACAACAGCTGATTGGTGTTCGTGTTACGATCAGCCATGACTGGAGTTCCCATGCACCAAACACAGGAACAACAGCTGATTGGTGTTCGTGTTACGATCAGCCATGACTGTAGTTCCCATGCACCAAACACAGAAACAACAGCTGATTGGTTTACTCAGAAACTGTGACATGCTCACCAAAGACAGAAACAACAGGTTTACTTAGAAACTGTGGCATTCTCACCCTTGTTTCAAGAAGCAGGGGGTAGGTATGATTTAAGTGTATTTCAACAATATGGCAACCTCTTCAAAACTTCTGCTGGCTCTTGGAGAGTGAGCGTTGAGATCGTTTCATGCACCAATCAGGGGACAGTACTACAATCACAAGTTTGGTGCCAAGTGGACCATTCATTCTGTCTCACATGCGAGAGACCCTCAGGACACTCTAGTGAACTCTTGCCATGTTTCGCCTAACTTGCAGCGAGACTGAGCAAAGAAACGGCACCTCTCACCAAACTCATGACCATCTTAGGTCTCGCGTGAAGCGATGAAACATGCCTTCCTAGGGTTATGTCTCACAGCACCATATCTACAGAGAAGATGGAAAACAAGTCTTCTGTCCACAGACAGGACCCAACCAACGCCCTGACCCAAAGTGCCAACAGACAAGATGGAAATCAGTGGCATGATGCAGAACAAACCAACGCCCTGACCCAAAGTGCCAACAGACAAGATGGAATCAGTGGCAAGATGCAGAACAAGACAACGCCATAAGATCATGTCTGGCCTTCATGTCCTCAAAAAAAAAAGAAACGTTGGCTCTGTTGCTTACAGTCCAACCGACCGCAAAAAGAGATGTTATCAAGGCTGACTTTGCTCAATAAAAGAGATGTTATCAAGGCTGACTTTGCTCAATAAAAGAGATGTTATCAAGGCTGACTTTGCTCAATAAAAGAGATGTTATCAAGGCTGACTTTGCTCAATAAATAGACGACAAAAAGAGATGTTATCAAGGCTGACTTTGCTCAATAAATAGACGACAAAAAGAGATGTTATCAAGGCTGACTTTGCTCAATAAATAGACGACTAAATGTGAAACTGGAATAGATTTATTCTCACAAATACTAAGAAATACTCAATGTTATGAACTCCCACGAAATACCATTCTTCAAACTGTTTTGTCACAAGCTTAGAAGTCACAAATGATTTACTGAGATCACTTAATGATGATAACCCCTGTTTTTTTTCTTTTGAATCTGTCCGCAACATCTAACAAGACGATAATTAAATCATCCTATTCAGACTACCACACTCTTTTGCTATACAACATACCGTCATCGCATGTATGAGATCTTATCTCATGGCATCTAGTTCAGTCATGTTGTAGCCTCTACTCATCTGCCACACTCCTAGAATGTGGATTCCACAAGGTTCATTTCTCGGATCTGTCCTGTTTATCAAATGATGCACGCCACTCATGTCTCTGTAATAAATTACCATGGTCCTTTATCCCATTACTGAGATTATTCAAGTAATTCTGAATGCTCAAAACTGCATCTATGACTCAGAGAACTGACTGGCTGAGACTATATTTTGGGGGGTAACATTTTGAGTTATTTTAGGCCTATTTGGAAAAACTGAAAACTCTATGAGGGATTAGTTTTCATGATGGCAGCCCTGGTATAGCCTCTCGTTGTAGGCTGGAATACAAACAATATGAACTGGGATTGCTTTCAACTGACAAACTGCAAGCTGTAACTTTAAACTGACACACACAACGTTTTGCAATATTGATACCAAGTGTTGATTAAACCCACTCTTTCAAAGCATGCAAGACAGTGCACGAAGATCCTGGGAGAATGAGCATCATGTGTGTGTGTGTGTGTGTGTGTGTGTGTGTGTGTGTGTGTGGTGTGCGTGTGTGTGTGTGTGTGTGTGTTGTGTGTGCGTGCGTGCGTGCGTGCGTGCGTGTGTGTGTGTGTGTGTGTGTGTGTGTGTGTGTGTGTGTGTGTGTGTGTGTGTGTGTGCTACGATGTCTTGTTTCAGTCACCATTCAATCAACTCCCCACTGTAGATGTTTTGAACTGTGCTGAGGCCTGTTATCCGTGAGATACACAGACCTAGTGTTGTTTAAACTGACTCGAATGCACTGACTGATGATGATGATGATGATGATGATGATGATGATGATGATGATGATGATGATGGTGGTGGTGGTGGTGAGGAGGAGGAGGAGGAGGAGGAGGAGGAGGAGGAGGAGGAGGAGGAGGAGGAGGAGGATCATGATGAAGATGATAATATGACGACGATGACGGTGATAATGATGATGATGATGATGATGATGATGATGGTGTGTGTGTGTGTGTGTGTGTGTGTGTGTGTGTGTGTGTGTGTGTGTGTGTGAGTGCATGTGCAGTGTATATATGTGTGTGCGTGCATGCGTGCGTGTGTGCGTGTGTGTGTGTGTGTGTGTGTGTGTGTGTGTGTGTGTGTGTGTGTGTGTGTGTGTGTTTCTGTGTGTGTGTGTGTGTGTGCGGGGGTGCGTGCATGCGCGCGCGCGCGTGCATGTGTGTGTTTCAGCTACACGTGCATGCGCACACGCGTGTGACACTGAATGCGGTTTTATCTTGATGAGAAAAAGCTCAGTAAGTCTCTCATTATTATAAATTAAAGTATCATAGGCTAACTGTTCCCGGTGCCGTCTGATTGTCATACCAGACAATGTAGCATCCTAATCTCCGCCAGCCTGAACGCTAGACACGCGCACTGG
>CM031613.1:81296385-81338885 GCA_018398815.1 Conus ventricosus | reverse complement strand
TTGCTTCCCTACTGTGACCCTCCGGGGGTTGCGACCTTGTCGTGGTCGGAGGTTTGCGTGGTCCAGTGATCCTTTAGGCTATGCTGACGGGGGCATCAATACTTGGAGATAGGCTGGTTTTTTCACACTGCTTGTAGGCCTGAGAGGTGAAGATGCTGTATGGCCTAAGCGAAACGTGGTAAGAAGTTGATTGCCCCTGGTAGGGCTTCCCATGTCAGATAGGCTAAGGTGAGGATCCTGACTAAGAGTAACCCGCCTTTCTCCTTTTCTTGTTTTCTGCCTTTCTTTGGCCCTTTTCTATCTTCGTCTCCTCTTCAAGTCTTCTTTTCCACACTCCTTTTCTCTCTGTGGTCTCCTTAAGATCCGCCGCGTTTGCCGTGCGGTGCGACCTGTGTCGGGGGGGAATGAGATCCTGGTGATTGAGAGGGCCAGCGCTCTCAACACATCACTTTGGCTCGGACCTCTCCTAGACAGGAAGTACACTTTGGCCGGGTGTACTAATCGGCTCCCCTTCTTGGGGCTGGGTCAAGACAGACAGTTCCCTACTGGCCAAGTTAACCCCTGCAGTGCTCAGCTCTCTGTCCCCGGGAGTTGAGCATGATCAGGGGGGATAAGGTTGGTAGTTTCTGTTTGTCGTATAAATCTCTCCCGACGCCTGGAAGGGGTCAAGACATTGGTTTCTTGGCCCTGGCCCCTTAGTTGGACTCCAAGGTGGGTGGGTAAGGGAGAGATGAAACATACTAAACTAAACATGGCTTTATCAAAAAACATCCCCCCAAAAGGAAGAGGAAAGCAGCATCCCCTATTTCAGGGACCGTTATTCTGATAGCGATTCTGACACGGAGGTACGACAGAGAACAGGTTTCTGGGCTTCCTGCTCGTGGTAGAAGGGACAGAGCAGGAAAGACCCCTTTCCGCTCTGAGCCCTTTGCTATCCAAAAGGGGCTTTCAAGGCTTAGCAGGTGACCCTCAGTCCGTCAAAAGGTTGAGGAATGGTTCGTTTCTGGTTCAATGTCGATCAAGAAAACAATCCGAACAGCTGTTGAGGCACAAAATTAGTGGATAGGGAGATCAGGGTGACTCCCATAAACAGTTAAATTCATCCAAAGGTGTGATTCGCTGCAGAGATCTAGCGGGTGTCTCAGAGGCAGAAATAAAAACGGAACTTGCGTCCCAGGGTGTGACGGAGGTGCGCAGGTGACAGTCAAGAAAGGTGCAGAGAGAGTGGCCACCAACACCCTCTTTCTGACCTTCTGCAACCCTGTGCTGCCTCCGTCATCAAGTTGGCTACCTGAACGTCCGTGTTCAGCTGTATGTCCCGTCCCCTTTGAGATGCTTCCGGTGCCAGAGGTTTGGACATGTCAGAGACCGCTGTTCTGGGCAGGAGGTGTGCGGTGTTTGCTGCAAGGCAACCCATGATGGGCCGTGCAAAGATCCGGCACATTGTGCCAACTGCGGTGGCGACCATCCCTCCTCTTCACGAAACTGCCCTCTTTGGATTCAGGAATCCACTATCCAACGAATTAAAACTGAAAAGAAAATCTCCTTTTTTGAGGCCCGTAAACAGGTTGTGGGCAGTCAGACGCCCACAGCATCTTCGTATGCTTCGGCCGTAAAGAAAGTATCCACTCGGTCAGTCTGCTGCCAGACTGATGAATTTATCTTTTCAAAAACACTGCAAGGAAGAACTGTCGGCTCTGGTGGAAGCAGGTCCACCACCTCCCAAACCACAGTGAATGCCCCTGGTGGAGGCAAAAAATCCGCCACCCCTCAGACTGCCCAGCAGTCTACAACATCTGCTGCTGGGCAGATTAAAAAACCAGCAATCCCCCCTCGAACTCCTCTGTCCAGTGCCCGTGCGGGCAAGGGAGTTCCACCCAGTGTGGAGATGGTGGAGAGGGAGGAAGAAACCTCCACCGTCTCCCAAATCCAGAACCTTCTTCGCCTGTTGGCAAGTCTGCCAGCAGGTCTGAAGAACAACACAGTTCAGTGAAACTTCAAAATAAATTCACTCCATTAGAAGCAGACGTTGAGGAGGAGATGACCTGATTTCTCTCCTTTTCGCCCTCTGCACCATGGATAGTAAAATTATCCCATTGGAATATCCGTGGACTAAATTCCAACTTTGAGGAGTTACAGCTTCTGTGTCGATCTATAAAACCTTCTGTCGTGGCTCTTCAGAAACTCAAATTCAAAGCCAGAAGACCTTTACTCTTTCTGGCTTTAATGTTCTTTCAAAACCTGCACAACCATCCACGTTGGGACTGTCGGGCGGTTGTTGCCCTTCTCCTACACAAAACTCTGTTGTATAGTCCTGTCGCTCTGTCTACCTCCCTTCAGGCTGTAGCTGCGAGAGTCACTCTCCACAAGACTGTGACAATCTGTTCCCTTTATCTACCTCCTTCTGTCCCAGTTTGTCGTCAGGACCTTGTCAGTCTGATAAGAGAACTTCCTCGACCTTTTTTGCTGTTGGGTGACTTTAACGGTCACAACCCTCTTTGGGGTAGTGCCGGTACGTCATCCAGAGGTCTGCTGATTGAGGATGTCCTTTCGGATTTGGATTTGTGTTGTCTGAACGACGGATTCTGCAACTTACCTCCACTCTTCCACAGTTCACTTTCGTGTTTAGATTTGTCGGTTTGTGACCCCTCGCTGGTCCTGGACTATGAGTGGTCTGTCCATGACGATCTGCACGGAAGTGACCATTTCCCTGTCTTACTACAACTCGTCATAACTGAACACGTCTCTGTCTCTCAACATCTAAATTACAAGAAAGCAAACTGGGATCTATTTGCAACCACTATTTCTAAAGAATTCCAGGACACTGACTTTCTTCAGAGTCCGGACCCAGCTGAATCACTGACTAACACTGTGATCAAGTGTGCTAAAGCTTGTATTCCAGTGTCTTCCGATAAACTTCAAATGCCAAAAACACCCTGGTTTGATTCAGACTGCCAACAAATTTCCAAAGTTAGAAAACGGCTCAGCGTCAGGTGTACCAACGACCTTCGGGTCCCAACGCTCGAGCCCATCAAAAACTCCGTGCTAAATCTAGACACACTTTTAAAATCAGTAAACGTCGTCCTGGAGAAGCTTCTGCTCCAGGCTGACATCAAAAACTTCCAAGAAAAAGTGTGGAACATCATTAAGAAAATCAAAGGGAAGAACACCTGTCCCACTGTGAACCATCTCAAGTTTTCGGATTCTTTAATAACAGAGAAGAAAGCAGTTGCTAATCTGCTTGCTTCAACCATTGAAAAGAATTCCTCCTCTTCTAATAAATCTGCCACTTTTGTCAAATACAAAGCCCTAAAAGAAAAATCACCCTGCAAATTTTCGTCCGACAACATGGAAGACTACAATCTTCCTTTCACGTTAAACGAGCTGAAGTCTGCCTTGCTTTCTTGCAGCGATTCCTCTCCAGGAATAGATGAAATCCATTATCAGCTGTTGAAACATCTTCCGCTAGAAGGTCTGAACATACTGCTACAGGTCTACAACCATGTGTGGACTACAGGTTTTTTTCCACCCTCTTGGCGAAAAGCCCTCATTATTCCCATCCCCAAACCTGGAAAAGATCTTTCTAATCCTTCAAATTACCGTCCCATAGCTTTGACCAGCTGTGTTTGTAAATTGATGGAAAAAATGGTCAATGCTAGGCTCATGTGGAAACTTGAAAAACCCATGGCCTTTTGGCGAAAGAACAGTGTGGTTTCCGCAAACATCGGACTAACCGTTGACCATTTTGATTCATCTGGAATCTACACTTCGGAACGCCTTTCTGAACAAACAGCATGCAGTGGCAATTTTCTTTGACTTGGAGAAGGCCTACGATACCACCTGGAAGTCGGCGATACTTCATGATCTCCACGATCTGGGTTTTCGAGGTCATCTTCCGCTTTTTATTCAAAATTTTTTGGCAGAACGACAGTTTTTAGGTCCGGGTTGGCACCACTCTCTCTGATGTCCACGAGCAGGAGTTGGGTGTTCCACAGGGGAGCATACTATCTCCTGCCCTCTTAGTATTAAGATCAACAACATTGTTCAATCAGTTCAGCAGGGTTCAGACTGCTCATTGTTTGTGGATGATTTTGCTGTCTACGCAACTGGAAGCCTGTACCCGAGTGTCCAGCGCAGGCTCCAGCTTTGCGTAGATAAAATCCATCGGTGGCGGATGAAAACGGTTTCACCTTTTCTGCTACAAAAACCAGTGTATTCACTTCCATAATTTCCGTCAGTTTTTTCCAGATCCGGAACTTCAAGTAGGGAAATCTCCCATTCCAGCTGTTAAAGAGGCCAAATTTCTGGGAGTCATTTTTGACCAAAAACTTAACTTTCTCAGCCATATTAAAAACCTCAAAACTGCTTGCCAAAGGCACTGAATATTTTGCGGGTCGTAGCACACACCGACTGGGGCGCTGATAAGAAAACTTTGTTGCACCTCTACAGAGCCCTGGTCCGTTCCAAACTGGACTACGGTTGTGCTGTGTACGGCTCCGCAAGATCATCTTACCTCAAACTCTTGGACCCTATCCACCATCAAGGGCTTCGTCTCTGTCTTGGAGCGTTCCGCACCACCCCTGTGTACAGCCTGTACGCAGAGGCGGGTGAACCTTCACTGTCCAACCGCAGGCTGAAACTGTCTTTGAATTATTACATCCGACTGTTCTCAGAACCGCAGAATCCTGCCCATGACTGTGTTTTTGACCCTCCGTTCCAAAGTAAGTTTGAAAATAACCCGAAATGTATTCCGCCGTTTGGGCTTCGTATGCAGCCTCACGTGCGGAATGCAGGTATAGACCTGGGAGTATTTCCAATTTTTCCAAGTTTCCGGATCAACCTCCATGGACCTTTTTCACACCAGAGATTCGTTTCGATCTTGCAGCTTTCCGTAAAGAGTCTACCAGCTCTCTGGCGTTACAAGGCTTTGTATGCTGAGCTCTGTTCCAAATTCCCATCCTATCAAAAAGTTTTCACTGACGGTTCCAAGTCTGAGGATGGAGTGGCCTGTGCAGCCTACTGCCCTGGGGCTCCTTCTCAGATATTGTTGGAACATATACATTCAGATGCTTCTGTCTATTCTGCTGAACTTACTGCTCTAGTACTGGCTTTGAAGAAATCTCCCATTCTTCGAAGAGGGACTTTCTGGTTCTGTCGGATTCGCTGTCAGCTTTGGAGGCCATAGCTGGCCGCAACCTTCAGCATCCAGAACTTTTACTTTCTTTTGAACTTTTTAGCAAGTTGAAGGCGGACGGTTACAACATTACTCTTGCTTGGGTTCCTGGCCATGTTGGCATCGGCGGAACGAAATGGTTGATCGTTTAGCCAAGAACGCCACAAGAGAGAAACTGTCCAACACTTATATCCCCTGCTCAGATGTGAAACCCAAAATTAACGATTATGTGAGAGACCTCTGGCAGGAGGATTGGAACACACAGACGAATAACAAACTCTTTCAGATCCGTCCAAACCTTAAAGACTTCCTCCCATCTACGTCGGGTGGTCGTAAAGAGAAACGGTTCTGTGCCGGCTGCACACCGGCCATTCGTATTTTACCCATTCTTACCTTTTAAAGAGTGAAGAAGCTCCGTGGTGCATTCCTGGTCATGCGCCACTCACAATGAAACATGTTCTTTTAGAGTGTTGGGACTTGCACGATGTGAGACACAAACATTTTACGGCGGAGTCCATGAAGATCCTGTTCAGGGATGTCCCGCCTGACGTGATCCTTGAGTTTTTGAGAGAGATTAACATTTTTCATCTGATTTAAGATTTTACGGCAGAAAGATTTTTAACAAAGTTTCTGGTGCATTTGTAGACGATGTCATTTAACGAGATGTGTGAAAGTTGTTGTTGTTTTTTTTTTTTTTATTTATTTAAAAAAAATTTTTTTTATGACTGGTGAGTTGATTTTAACGTGGTGACAGCCCTGATGTGGCCCTTTGCGGTCGGCTGGGCTATAAGCAACATTATCTTATCTTATCTTATCTTCCCTACTGTGATTACTGATTAACATAATGTTGATTTGATTGAACCCATTGGCATTCAAAAATGCTTGTATTCAGATTAGAAAATAATTACTTAAAATTATGATTACTGTTGAATTTTATCTTAGGTTTTTAAGCTTCCCAGCAATGTAGGTTCTGATGCATCTCACCATTTTAAGTTACTTAGTTGTGCTGAAAATATTTAAGTGATGATCATCACTTAGAAAGTGTACGCCTCTAGTGACACTGAAAATAGCCGTCTGATGCACTGGAGTTCAGACCAGTGTGTCAGTGTGCTAAATCCTACCAAAAGTTACCATGTAGCATCAGTTAGTTTTCCTGCATGCACTATCACTTGGAGCAGGGCATCATTTATTTATTTTTTAAAGGGAAATCAGACATTCTATACGTTCATCAGGGATGAACTAGACCACAATGAGTCCAACATATGATTGTGTTTTGTGTTTTTGTGTGCTATGGCTGTTGTTGAGTTCTACTCTTCCTGTTGCTGTCTTATTCTTAAATATTGCAATTCTTGCCCTTTCGATTCACTTAGTTTTCATAGATCTCCTGTTCGTGCTTGTTGCAGTTGCTTCATCATCATCTTCCTTGTCGTCATCATCTTGTTCTCCTCCTTGTTCTTGTTTTTCTTGTTCATGTTCTACTTTTGTTTTCGACTTCTTCTCTTCCTCCTCCTCTTCCTCCTCTTCTCTTTCTTCTTCTTCTTCTTCCTATTCTTCTTCTTCTTCGTTTTCTTCTCTATCTTCGCCTTCGTCTTCTTCTTTCCTCCTCTTTTTCTGCTTTGTCATCGTTGTCATCATATACAGTTTTCTTTTTTCAGGTTCTTTTATATTTTTTGTTGACAGTTCAGTGCGTTTCAGTGTGTGTGGTGTGTGTGTGTGTGTGTGTGTGTGTGTGTGTGTGTGTGTGTGTGTCACTGTGTGTGTGTTGTGTGTGTGTGTGTGTGTGTGTGTGTGTGTGTCACTGTGTGTGTGTGTGTGTGTGTGTGTGTGTGTGTGTGTGTGTGTGTGGTCACTGTGTGTGTGTGTGTGTGTGTGTGTGTGTGTTGCCGAACAGGGCATCATGCAAAAGCACTTTTGTCCAGCCCACCATGATCAAAGTCCATGGATGCAACGTTCCTTAAATGCTTTTACAACTTTCTGAATTGATGAACAACATCAGCTTTAGAACTCTTCTTTAGTGAAAAGCAACAACTCAAAAGTCTTCAAAATAACCCAGACCTACCTCGTCCATGATTGGACCGTAAGAGCTCATGTTTTGGCCTAATGTGAGAGTGTGACTGGCCTGGACAATTCAGGTCTGTGTTACACATTTGTTTTGTGCTCAAAGCAAGAGTGGCCAGTTCAAATCCGCAAAGACTTTTCAATGCTTGCCTCATATAAGTTGTCATCAGGCTTCCGATGATTACTGCTTGGTGGCAGTAATATTGTCAAGCAGTTGAGTATTTCAGAACTGTCGGAAACGGTTCCTGTCGTGGAAATTCTGATAATCACAGCCGTGATGATGATCAAACAAAGAGATTATTTCCAGATAATGAGATATCAAGGTCACTGTTAAAATCCTCCATGCGCATACATGCACATTTGATCACTTCAGTTGGTAGCACATACAAACAGCGGAGCATGAATCTGGATTCAGTGAATGAATAATGTTTGGCATAATCTGGAATAAAATGAGCATTTTGCTCGAGATCCCTCCTTTGTCCATCAAGAGAGCTCTGTCTCTTTCGTGTTTGAGCCAGTGTGTGTGTGTGTGTGTGTGTGCATGTGTGTTTGCGCGTGCGTTTGTGTGAGTGTGCCTCTGTGTGTGTGTGTGTGTGTGTGTGTGTGTGTGTGTGTGTGTGTTTAAAACATTCTGTAGCAGTTATAACCTCATGATCCCCGAAAATTTGGAAGCGAGCGCAAGATGGTACCTAGGTGGTCTGGTCCCGGCAAAATATGATCCTCCCTCCGCCCCTTCCCCCACTGCTCACAGGCTGAACAGCAAATTGGAGTGATTCAGGTCAGCTAATAACGGCTGAACTGATGTTGAACCCAGCGCCCTTCCATAGCCTGAAAAGCCACTCTGCCTGCTAGTCTGCAGCTCCCTTCCTCTTATTGGATCCACATGATCAATACTCTGGAAATGGTGTGTTCTCCTGCCACATCCAGTTCAACCAGCCAGATGTGCAGGAAAGTAAAGACGATCTGAGTGGCAGAATGCTTTCTTTTCTCCAAATTCTAGACCATCGTATACATGATCTGAGTGGCAGAATGCTTTCTTTTCTCCAAATTCTAGACCATCGTATACATAAGGTCTGCATACATGTGGTTGTACACTGTAGTAGCACCATGGTAGGACAGTAACAGAGCTCTGCCTGATTGCCCAGTGCAGGCGATCACTTGTAAGGGGCGTGTGATGATTGCCTTCACCTGCCTGCTAGGCAGCTAGCAACCTTTTTCAATCACCTGCTGCGCTGAAATAGTGAAGCCCAATTTTGCCAATTATTGAATAATCATTTGGAAGCTGGAGATCTCGCTTTGTGGAACAATCGTTTAACCTGATATAACAACAAAATTTATCATCAACATTATTTTATATCATTACAAATGATGAGCCGAGTCAGAAGACACTGGCCAGTCAGACTGATACTCACTAGTTGTTTAATTTTGTCCATCTGCTGACAAAATGAGAATGGACTAGAAATTTATACGTCTTTTCCTCTTTCTTTCTTTGTTTTTGTAGTCATTTTTTTCTGTTTAGTACTTTAAGGAAATAGAAATATTACTGATTGATGGGCAGGTGGTTTTGGCAAGGGGGGCGGGTTAAAAAGTTTTGTCTTTCTGCGCCCAGGGCAGGTCAGAAAAGAAATATTGTTGTAATACCCTGATTACATTTACAGTTTGCACTATTACTAGACTTACAAAATTAAAGAAAAAAGCTTCAAATTTCAACATTAAATTTAATTGTAGCTGCTGCTGTAGTAATACACCTTGTGGTAGTAAGCAAAAAATTGTGCATCACTTGGATCCTGATATTTAAAAAAAAGGAAAAAAAAAGAGTGTTTTAGTTTAAGAAAAAGCATGATTTATGTTGTATTAGAAATTAGTTTTGGAGTATACAGTACAGTATTAAGTCAAGATTTATGTCAATTTGCAGTATGATTTGTTGAAAAACAACTTTTAAAATCTGTAGACAAATAGTTTCATTGATTCACTTGCTGGAATTGGGTGTCATAAATTTCTAATTGAAATCTGTTTGAAATTAATCTCTCTCATTTTTAAAAAATAATTCTTGGTATGTCAGAGGTCAAGGTGACACACACGCACACACACACACACACACACACACACACACACACACACACACACACACACAGCAGGCAGGAGTGAAGTGAAAACGGTGGGTATTTTTCAGTGTTACCTGTGAAGGTGAAATGGGCATCCCAGTACCTTCACCTAATGCTCAGGTGTATACCTTCCTCCCATCTCCCTTTCTGTTGGTTTCCCTGGTCCCCCCCCCACCCCCCCTCTGCCTTCCCCAACCCCAACCCAGTTTTTTTTTAATGTTCTCACCCCTCCTTCCAGCTCTTACCTCCTCACCTGTTGCCTCAGCATTGTGGTGGGAAAACAGGTGAGATGTGTGGCAGGAGATAGGTATTTATTATTAATGGGGTTCCTCTCTCCTGCAGATAGGTCGTGTAATTGTGGTGTGAACTTGAAGTGAGCCCTGTGTTTTGTCTGGCAAGCAGGCTTTAACTTAAAGTGGATGACTGCAAACACACACACACTAGTGCATGCACGCACGTGCGCGCACGCACGCACGCACACACATGCACACACACAATCACGTTCTGGTGAAGATGATCTTGAAGCCAACTGACTAGAATTGGTTTGAATAAAAATCATATCTCACACACACACACACACACACACACACACACACACACACACAGAGCAAAACAAACACAATCATGTTTTGGTGAAGATGATCTTGAAGCCAACTGATTATAATTAATTTGAATAAAAATGATATCATCTTCATTACAATACATCCTCTTCCTTGTTTTACTTATATTTGGACTAATTTACTTTGTCATGAAAGAAATTCATGAGCAAAACAATGTAAACAGCTGAAGCATTGAATGTAGTACTTACTATGCAGTTGGACAGAAAAGCAGTGACTCATATGATAGATCTGCATACAGTTGCGTTAAATTTGTGGGTTTTAGAAACACTCATTATGTACATAGTTACCGGAATCTGTTTGAAGGAATGAGTGTTTGTGTGTGTGTGTGTGTGTGTGTAAGAGGAGAGAGAGAGAGAGAGAGAGAGAGAGAGAGAGAGAGAGAGAGAGAGAGAGAGAGAGAGAGAGAGAGAGACTGTGTGGATGTATGTGTGTGCGTGTGTCTGTGTGTCTCTGTGTGTGTGTCTGTGTGTGTGTGCGCGTGCATGTGGGCATTATTGCGTTTGTCACAATGTCAATCAATGGGCAGTTGTGTGTATCCATTTTTTTCTTCTCTTTGAGTGGCTATGCTTAAGGTAAGGTAAGGTAATGTTGTTTAATAGCCCAGCCGACCGCAAAGGGCCTTATCAGGGCTATCAGTATCACTGTGTTGAAGTCAACTCACAAGTCATTCATTCACACAACCCTTTATAATACATGTATCTAAAAACCCACCTAAAATTTTGTTAAAAATCTTACCACTTTAATAAAAAAAAATCTCAGATCTGATGAAAAATGTTCGAAGATTTCAAGAATTCAAAGATCGCATCAGGTGGAACATCTCTGAACATGGAATCTGCTGTAACTAAAATGTTTGTGTCTCACATCATGCACATCCCAGCACTCTAAAAGAATATGCGTGGCTGCGCTTCTAACGAAAGTCAGTCTTGATATGAAATGGAAAGCTGTGGGAAAACAAGGTCTATGGAAAGGGACGTAGTGGGAAAACAAGGTCTGTGGAAAGGGAAGCTGTGGGAAAACAAGGTCTATGGAAAGGAAAGCTGTGGAAAAACAAGGTCTGTGGAAAGGGAAGCTGTGGGAAAACAAGGTCTGTGGAAAACAAGGTCTGTGGAAAGGAAAGCTGTGGGAAAACAAGGTCTGTGGAAAGGGAAGCTGTGGGAAAACAAGGACTATGGAAAGGGAAGCTGTGGGAAAACAAGGTCTGTGGAAAGGAAAGCTGTGGGAAAACAAGGTCTATGGAAAGGGAAGCTGTGGGAAAACAAGGTCTGTGGAAAGGGAAGCTGTGGGAAAACAAGGACTATGGAAAGGGAAGCTGTGGGAAAACAAGGACTATGGAAAGGGAAGCTGTGGGAAAACAAGGTCTGTGGAAAGGGAAGCTGTGGGAAAACAAGGTCTGTGGAAAGGGAAGCTGTGGGAAAACAAGGTCTGTGGAAAGGGAAGCTGTGGAAAACAAGGTCTGTGGAAAGGGAAGCTGGGAAAACAAGGTCTGTGGAATTTAGGAAAGCTGTGGGAAAACAAGATCTGTGGAAAGGGAAGCTGTGGGAAAACAAGGTCTGTGGAAAGGAAAGCTGTGGGAAAACAAGGTCTATGGAAAGGGTTCCAGCCATGCAGGTGCTGTTGGTTGCTCAGCTCTCTCGGTTTGCAAAGTTAATTTGTGTGATTTGATGTGACTCTGTGTGTGTGTGTGTGTGTGTGTGTGTGTGTGTGTGTGTGTGTGTGTGTGTGTTTTGCGCATACTCTGTGTGCTTTTGTTGTTCTTTTTGTCCTGCAGTCCAATCCTTGTCTGGCAATGTCATTCTCATTTTAGGTCTCCCAGGGTATTTAAAGCAACATTACCTTACCTGCCTGGGTCTCTCTCTCTCTCTCTCTCTCTCTCTCTCTCTCTTTGTGTATGTCCCCCTCTCTCTCTCTCTCTCTCTCTCTGTCTCTCTCTCTCTCTTTGTGTCTGTCTCTGTCACTGTCTCTCTGGCTCTCTTTCAACTCACAAACTGTCTGGCTGTGTCTGTCTGTCTTTCTCTCTGAGTCTCTCTCTTTTTCTCTATCACACACACACACACACACACACACACACACACACACACACACACACAGCAAATGGTTTTCCATGGAGTATGGTGTTAGTGAAGCTTACATACTTTGTTTCACAAGGCAGCTAGGGCAAGTGAGGTCACACTGTTCATTAGTTTGAGGAGCCCAGGGACGCTGTGTGTGTGTGTGTGTGTGGGAAGGAAGGGGGGGGGGGGGGGTGGAGGGAGGGAGGAAAACTGTGTGTGTGTGTGTGTGTGTGTGTGTGTGTGTGTGTGTGTGGTTTGGCTGGGGAGGGGAAGAAAGAGGGTGTGAGGGGAGGAGGAGGTTTGAGTGGAAAGGTTGTGAGGTAAAAAAAAAGACAGAGGTGATGGTTCTTGCTACTTGGACTGAGGATGGGGACGGGAGGGGTGGGGGGGGGGGGGGGGGGGGGGAAAGAGAGAAGAGAGATGACTTGGGAAAATAGACTTGGAAGGAATATCTTTAAAATGAACATTGAAAATTTGCGCGTATGTGCCGTTTTGTGTGTGTGTGTGTGTGTGTGTGTGTGTGTGTGTGCATGCATGAACGCACGTGCATGCACACGCACACATGTATGCGTGGGTACGGTGGGAGCGTGCGCAGGCAGTGCCTGCGGCCAGGGCTTTGCTCCAAAGGGATGAGAGCTGAGTCATGATCACACAGACTGCTGTGCAGAGAGAGGTCTGCAGACAGTGGCTGGGGAATGTCAGTGATACAGTTTGTCTTTCACTGCTTTGGCCAATTACAGTAATTGCTGTCTCTGTGTTTGTGTACACTGCGTGTGTGCCAGCCATGGTAGGCTTAAAACTGGCTAATGAAGGCCTTTCTTTTTTGACTCTACATGTGTGTGTGTGTGTGCGTACGCGCGTGCGCAGTCACGTGCATGCGTGCGTGTGTGCATGCGTGCACACGTGTTCCGTATACATGTGTCATTGTTAAGTTCAGCAAATCTTGCACTCTTTTCTTTTTTTCTCTCAGCCTGCTATCTTTCTGTCTCTTTCTCTTTGTGTTGTATTGTGTGAGTGCAACAGTGTTAAATGTCTTTTTATTTTTAAATTTTTTTTTTTTACATGCTTTTAATGTGTGAGCAGGCATGCGTGTGTGTGACTGTACATGTGATATGTATTCATCAGCAGCAAGACTGCAGAACTTTACAGAACAGAAACCATCCTGTTTAGCTTTGTTCTTAAGCTATAGGGGTGAAAAACAACAAACAAACAAACAAATAGAGAAAACAAGAGGCCAGTCAGAGGTGTGTTGGGAACAGCAGATAGCCCAGGGGATAGCCTTGTGTCACAACCCTCCCCCTATTGCCTGTGAAGGTGCTGCTGATAACAGGTTGGATCCAGTTAGGAGGGAAAGGAAGGAGAAATTGGGACGATAAGGGGGGGGGGGGGGGGGGGGGGGGGACAGGACGGCGCTTTGTGCGCCACTCCCTGTGGTCTGTTCCAAGCTGTGAAGTGAGTATTCTAAAGGCACTCCCTGAGGCCCATTGATCCACCTGATGCCTGTCCCTACCCTGTCCCTACCCTCTCCACTGACCCACTTACTGCTGTAGGAGTAGTTGTTGACCGTTGGCTCTCTCTCTTAATTGATCTGATTCTGAGATCAGTGCATGCATGTATGGATGTCTCAGGCTGCCAGTGCCAGTACCCTCAGTCTCACTCAGTCACTGTGAAGAAACTAGATCCTGGTCCAGTGAAATAGTCCTTCACTAATTGAGGTGGCCCTTATTACAGCACATGGACTGAAAGCAAGTCTAAAAGTAAAACGCTTCCCTTTTAACACTTTTTTTCTCTTCTTTTTAACTTGGTCATGTACAACATTTTTTCTTTAAGATTTTTTTTTTTTTTTTTAGGTGAAAAATTACAAATGCGCTTTGCGTTCTGATTCTGCGTTTTCATTTGTCAAAGTTATATAAGTGCAAATTACATGTTGTGTTTGCATACACTTTTAAGTTTGTATGCCTGCAGTTTCATTGTAGTGTGTGTGTGTGTGTGTATGCATGTGCGTTTGTGCATGCGTGTGTGGCATGCATGTGCGCTTGTGCACATTTGTGTGTGTGTGTGTATGCGCGCGCGATATTTAATTGATATGCTTG
Organism: Conus ventricosus; assembly: GCA_018398815.1. NCBI lineage: Eukaryota > Metazoa > Mollusca > Gastropoda > Neogastropoda > Conidae > Conus > Conus ventricosus. Next base: position 81,324,785 of record CM031613.1, on the reverse strand, counting down.
GGTGGGCAGTAAAGCAAGGCAACTGTTCAGCGGCAGTCAATGCGCACACTGCAACTGGAGTGTCACACAACTTCTCCCAGCGCCACTCTCTGGCTGGCTGACTTTGCCCTGCCCCACTTGCTCTTCCCTGTCAGGTGAAAGAGTTGTTGACATTCCATGGGCAGCAAGCCACAGGTTGGCGTGTGGGGGTGACAACTGACACAGAGAGAAAGGCAGTTGTGGCTCACCTGGCTGAGTGAGCAGGGGAGGGAGAGCTGAAGGAAAGGGGCTCAGTCCCCATGCATGAAGCTTGGGAAGTGTTTGTGGGGTGGGCATGACAAGAGGAGAATGTTGGGTAGGGCCTTGTTGTAGGTGGGGGCACATAGCGACGTTATAAACAGGGACAGACAAGTGTATACAGAAACGGAGTCCTGGAACACTCACACACACAAACACGCACATACTCTCTACACTCTACACACACACACGCGCGCGCACGCACGCACGCACGCACGCACGCACGCACGCACGCACGCACGCACGCACGCACGCACGCACACACACACACACACACACACACACACACACACACACACACACACACTCTACACACACACACACACACACACACACACACACACACACACACACACACACATACACACACGCACACACACATACACACTACACACACACACACACACACACACTCTACACACACACACACACACACACACACACACACACACACACACACACACACACACACACACACACAGAGAAAAAGGAGAGGAGTCAGAGAGAATAGCGCAGAACAGCCAAGTTTGAGGAAACTCGATGTTTGTACTTGTCAAGATGCTGTGTCTTTCACACTAGTAAAAAACACACATACTCAGGCATGCATATGCACATATACACCCACGTTCACAAGAAAAATAAATCATGTATGCATACTTGCACATATGCACACACACTCATGCACACATATACTCGCTTACACACACACACACACACACACACACACACACACACACACACACACACACACACACACACACACAGAGTGAGCAGAATTGTCCAGCTTTGGCCAGTAGTTGTCAAGAATATGAACTAAACAATGTATACATTAGTCATGAAGAGCCATCTTTAAAGAAAGAAAAACAGGAGGGATGGGTGGGGTGGGGGATTATTAAATTTAATCCTCTTAAAAAGAGATTCATGATTTTTAAAATTCTGGTCATTTTAGATATAGCAGAATGGCTGACACATTTATTTAGCAAAGCTAAGTTTTATCTTTCCTTAACAACAGAAGTGTTTAATTTGTAACAAATTGTTGTATGACATGCTGTGTTTAAGTTTTCCCCCAAAGACAGGAGTGACTTTTTTTTGTATGACAATGTGCACAACAACGAGCTCTGAGAGAGAACAAACCAGCTGCCCACAGAATCAAGAAAGGACGTTGGGCTGGATTGGACATACGCTGTGGAAGCCTGCAAGCAACATCACCAGACAAGCCCTAACATGGAACCCCCAAGGAAAATGAAAAAGAGTTCAGCCAAGGAACACCTGGCGCAGGGACCTGGAAGCAGACATCAGGAACGTGGGATGACTTGGAGCCAGCTGGAAAAAGAGCCCAGGACAGAGATGCTTGGAGGTCCTTGGTTGGCCGCCTGTACCCCAGGAGGGGTAATAGGCGATGATGATGATGATGATAATGATGATGATGTGCATGTTTGTTGCATGTGTTGCTTTAGCTTAAACTTAAAGCCCTGAAGCTCAGATGACCTGCTTAGTTGACCTGGCTATAATATTTAAACTGAAAGAAGATGACTTCCTCAAACTTCCCAGTGACCTCAGGCTCATCACTAAGACAGCTGGACCCCCACCTTCCCCTTAGCACCCCCTTCCTCCCCACCCCCCCCTTTCACTCTCTCTTCTGCAGCTCAGGGTCTTTCTCCCTCCTAGTCTGGCTAGTCCCCTGCTCCCCAACCACCCTGTGTTAAGTGGAATATCAAAATTGACCAGTAATTACAATATATAATACATGTACATTGTGTTCAGAGTACTGCAGTTGAGTCCAGGTTCTAGTCTTGACAAGTCTGATTGAACGTCCAGAGGAAATGGCTGGAGCTTGAAGTTTGAACGGAGAAGTCCAAGTAAATTGTGGTTGTATGGAGGGGGGGGGGGGGGGGGGGGGGGGGGGGGGGGGGGGGGGGGGGGGGGGGGGGGGGGGGGGGGGGGAGAGAGAGGGGGGAGGGAGGGAGGAGTGGTGTGTGTGTGTGGCAGGCTTGAGAGGGAGTGGGGATGGGAAAGTCACACGCACAGAGAGATGTAGATAGTTATCAGTAACAGAGCCCACTGTTTTGTAGTGGGTCCCACAAGTTGCTCAGAATGATGTTCTGTTTGTGGCACTGGGAAAGTTTCTTTGTTTCTCTCTCTTATTTTTTGTTGTTGGTTGTGTGAAAAATATCATGGTTTATGGACAGAGTGATGATAAGCAAGGAGTCAGGAGTAAGGGGCCCAGTGTTGAGCTTATCGGGACCCAAGTTAGTCATTGGTCCAGGCTGATGAGGTGGCACGCTGGAGAACTGGGAGGGGGTTGGTGTTGGACGCGTACACACACACACACACAACACACACATGCACACTCATACACACAACACACACATGCACACTCATACAACAAACACACACATGCACACTCATACACACAACACACACATGCACACTCATACACACACAACACACACATGCACACTCATACACACACAACACACACATGCACACTCATACACACAACACACACATGCACACTCATACACACACTGGCACTCCCTCCCTCATAGACATTCTCAGAAATTCACACACACACACACACACACACACCCCACACACACACACACACACACACACACACACACACACACACAGTGCAGATACACAGGCACGTATACTCTCAACAGACATAGAGAGAGACAGAAACAGTGGCAATGTACAAACTAGCTGGCTCTGTTTGTGCTTGAACTAAAGAGGAGGACAGCCCAACATAATCTGACACCATCAAAGCAAAATTTTAAAATCAGAGAGTTATTCAAGAGGCCTAATCACAGTTGTCATGAAAGGAAACAAAACAGACTAGAAACCTCACACCTCACACTACAGAGTCAGTTCTTCTGCTGACACACCACTGGTCTCAGGTCTGTGCTTGGAAAGTCATGCTTTTGCTATGGGGGGAGCCAGTTACCCTTCCTGATAGTTAGACTGGAAACTGCTCTGACTTTGGCTCATATTGATCAGTGTTTCTAACACAGTAAAATGCAAGGTTCCCAGGGACTCTGACTTTGTGTGAATGTTTGAGAGTCCTTCCAGGGATTTAAAGGATCTGTAAGATTGATCAAAGCGCCTTCAAGAATCATACACACAAAAGTTACAGGCACCAGGTCACATACTTAACAAGATCTGTAGTCATTGACAACTGAAAATGAAAGAAAAATATTGTTTCATGTCAACTGAGCATATTTTCTTCATTTGTTTGCTCCGTGCCATTTTCCTCTGAGTTAGTGAAATGTTTTTTTTGGTAACAATAAACTTACACTGTCATTTGATATCAGCTGCTGAGTTTGGCTCACATTGATTCAAATAACGGTATGACCAGAATGATATGACACTTGACATCCACTTGCTCTCATGATGCAGACTCACTCCTTAGATTGTTTGTGGTGAAGCGACCAGATTCCATCCCTGCCCCCTATCTTCATCACTTTGTTCATCTATGACAATATATATGGCTAAAGAAGTTTGGGTTTGAGAATATCTGAAGCATTCCAGTTATTTAGAGCCGTATTTTGCCCTCAAGATTGTGTTAGGTCTCTGGTGTTTTTCAAGGCAGGGAGACAAAAAGGCCAGGCGTGTCCTATATATATACAGAAGACAAGGGTACAACTCTTAAACCCTTTCAGTATTGTCTACACAGCCTTGCTTGGCAGCCTCAAAGATCGACTAAGACTAAAACTTCCCAAGGAAAAATGGATGCATCCATGGGGCGCACAGTGCTGAAATTTCGGTGTCCCTTTCAGATCTTGTATGTAAGGGATATGCTATGGTGCATTGTTGGACACACTGGTCATTCACAGACGTGGGAATCTTCCGCCTTTCGGCGGAATCCGCCTTTTTGGAGGCCTCAGAGGTCATTTTTGAGATTGATGCAAATCCGTTGAGAAAACTGGGGGGTGTATGTATAGTGAGGTTTGTTTTTCGTAAGCAAAAGCTTGGATCGCGATTTTGTTCTCGATCGTTTGTTCTCAAATGGAAAACTTCCGGCTCGTTTGGGCACCCAGGACAGATTACAGTGAATAATGGAATTCGCTTACCGAAACTACAAAGAAAGGAAGTAATCCCTTAGCTGTGAAAAGTGCCATTTGCGGATTCCGGCGCCATATTGTCTTACAAGTTGCATGTCCAAAGTTCCGAAGTCGTCAACATGTTCCGACAAATCACCGAGAATGAGAAAGTTTTGGCCACTGAGATCGATTCCTCTGTGAAAAACAAGTGGAACTGGAAGTGGCTGGAGGAAGATGTGCGTACAACAGTGACTTTATCGCGTGGTAAAGAGACCGTTAGCCACGAGGTGAAGATCCGTGTGGGAAAATAGAATAAAAAGCTTGTTATTTTATTTCTTTTTTTCTTGCCAGTTTATGCATTTCTGGGGTGATTTTTAGTCTATACTGAAATATGAAAAATGCTCAGCTTCAGGGGCTTTGCTCCCTGACCCCCACCAGGGCTTTGCCCCTGGACCCCACCGGGGGCCTACGGCGGCCCCCGGACCCCCGCCTAATTTTCCTCCTTTTTCACTTTTTCTTATTCCCACCTCTGCATTCAATGTCCCTGTCGATCTGTGTATGTAAGGGATGTGCTATGGTGCATTGTTGGACACACTGGTCATTCAATGTTCCTGTCAGATCTGTGTATGTAAGGGATGTGCGATGTACATTGTTGGACACACTGGACAATCAATGTCCCTGTGAGATCTGTGTATGTAAGGGATGTGCTATGGTGCATTATTGGACACACTGGTCATTCAATGTCCCTGTCAGATCTGTGTATGTAAGGGATGTGCTATGGTACATTATTGGACACACTGGTCATTCAATGTCCCTTTCAGATCTGTGTATGTAAGGGATGTGCTATGGTACATTGTTGGAAACACTGGTCATTCAATGTCCCTTTCAAATCTTTGTATGTAAGAGAATAATGTGCTATGGTGCATTGTTGGACACACTGGACCTTCCATGTCCCTTTCAGATCGTTGTATGTAAGGGATGTGCTATGTGCATTGTTGGAAACACTGGTCATTCAATCGTCAATGTCCCTGTCAGATCTTGTATGTAAGAGAATAATGTGCTGTGGTGCATTATTGGACACAGTGGACCTTCAATGTCCTGTTGATCTTAATGCCTTTCTGCCTGCTGCCTGTTTATGAGTTGGATATCTGCTCATTACACATTGCTGCTGAAAGTGTTAAAAACTGTCAAGTTTGAGGCACACACTGGCAGTTGGCGTGTGGGTAAAGGCAGTGCAAGCAACAGGGTGACTTCATAGAACACTGTACAACAACAACAGGGCATGACTGAGGGCAGCCCAGTCAACTGAACACTTCTCCCATAGCGTGCCGTGACTGCGGTGCCAGGAAGTGGTGACTGACCTGTGTGAGCCAACGGATTTGAACCGAAGCACATTGTGGAAAACCAAGACGAGAGAGATACTTTAATCGTCTCCCACCTACTCTGTGTTTAGTGACAAAGAAACAAGTCCTTGGTCTTGCAGGCCCACGTTTTGTGATGAAAAAGCTAGGTACCTTTTTCCTTCCAGATGTTATTTCCTCACACCACAGGGCCTGTTTCTCAATTGACAGGAAACCTAAATCTGTTGCAGTCTGTGTAAGTTGCCCAGGAAATCAGCCTTCCCCTAGTTCTAGAAAGGTTAGGGCGGTAAACTTGACTTGTAAATATAGAAGCCAATCATATGTAAGACATTTGCTGTGACTGGAATTGTAAACTGGCTGCATTGTCATCAGAGTCAGAGCTAAAGAGAGCTCACAGCTCGGGGGAAAAGTAATGGTAAAACTTCCTGAAGGCAATATGATGTGTGACATAATAATAGAAGCCAATCATGTGTAAGACGTTTGCTGTGATTGTTGTAGACTGGCTCTATTGTCATCAGAGTCAGAGCTGAAGAGAGCTCACAGGGGGGAAAAGTAATGATAAAACTTCCTGAAGGCAATATGGTGTGTGACATAATAATACGCCAATCATATGTAAGATGTTTGCTGTGACTGGAATTGTAAACTGGCTGCATTGTCATTAGAGTCAGAGCTGAAGAGAGCTCACAGGGGAAAAGTAATGATAAAACTTACTGAAGGCAATATGACGTGTGACATAATAATAAGCCAATCATATGTAAGATGTTTGCTGTGATTGTTGTAAACTGGCTCTATTGTCATCAGTCAGAGCTGAAGAGAGCTCACAGGGGAAAAGTAATGATAAAACTTCCTGAAGGCAGTATGGTGTGTTGACGGAAGCAAAAGAAGTGGAATGGGAGCAGTGTGTGTGTGTGTGTGTGTGTGTTGTGTGTGTGTGTGTGTGTGTGTGTGTGAGAGAGAGAGAGAGAGAGAGAGAGAGAGAGGAGAGAGAGAGAGAGAGAGAGAGAGACGCAGAGAGAGGATTGTCTAAGTTCTCAGAAATGTCTAATCATGCACGCACACACACACACACACACACACACACACACACACACACACACACACACACACACACACACACACAACCAGAACTACACACACACACACACACACACACACACACACACACACACACACACACACACACACACCACACAACCAGAACTACAAAATAAACATGCAAATGAACATAACCCTCCCCCCCCACTCCCCCTCAATCAAAAGTACACTTGAGGCTGGCGAGATCTGTTGCATAATGATAAACTGTGACATGCACATGATGCATGCAGGCAGTATCCTATCTTTTCTCTCTCTCTCTCTCCCCCCCCCCCCCCCCCCCACCACCTCCCTCCACCAGTCTGTCTGTCGATCTGTCTCCTGGTCCGGTGTTTGTATGGTATAAACTGTTTAGAGGGTATGAGGGTAAACAAAAAATTGCTTGTGCCGAAAACAGAAAGGTTGATGTCCCGAGACAAAAGCATTTTCCTTCTTTTGGACATTTCACAAGAAGCTGACTTTGTACTGATAGCTGTTACATAGTTTCTGCAGATTGACTTGCCATCTTGTGTTATGTAACCATGCAGATGGACTTGCCATCTTGTGTTATGTAACCATGTAGATGGACTTGCCATCTTGTGTTGTGTTATGTAACCATGCAGATGGACTTGCCATCTTGTGTTGTGTTATGTAACCATGCAGATGACTTGCCATCTTGTGGTTTGTAACCATGCAGATGGACTTGCCATCTGTGTTATGTAACCATGCAGATGGACTTGCCATCTTGTATTTTGTAACCATGTAGATGGACTTGCCATCTTGTATTTTGTAACCATGCAGATGGACTTGCCATCTTGTATTTTGTAACCATGCAGATGGACTTGCCATCTTGTATTTGTAACCATGCAGATGGACTTGCCATCTTGTGTTGTGTTATGTAACCATGCAGAGGGACTTGCCATCTTGTGTTTATGTAACCATGCAGATGGACTTGCCATCTTGTGTTTTATGTAACCATGCAAAATGGACTTGCCATCTGTTTTAAATGTAATAAAGCAGAGGACTTGCCATCTTGTGTTGTGTTATGTAACCATGCAGAGGGAAACTTGCCATCTTGTGTTTGTTATGTAACCATGCGATGGACTTGCCATCTTGTGTTAATGTAAATCATCAGAAGGACTTGCCCATCTTGTTTTATGTAATCATGCAAGATGGACTTGCCATCTTGTGTTATGTAATCATGCAGATGGACTTGCCATCGTTTTTGTGTTATGTAACCATGCAAAATGGACTTGCCACTTGTTTTTTATGTAACCCATGCAGATGGACTTGCCATCTTGTGTTATGTAACCATGCAGATGGACTTGCCATCGTGTTTTAATCATTGCGATGGATTTGCCATCTTGTGTTGTGTATGTAACCATGCAGATGGACTTGCCAAACTTGTGTTTGTAAACCATGCAGATGGACTTCCATCTTGTGTTTGTAACCATGCAGATGGACTTGCCATCTGTGTTTGTAATCATGCAGATGGACTTGCCTCTTGTGTGTGTTATGTAACCATGCAGATGGACTTGCCATCTTGTGTTTATGTAATAAATCAAATGGACTTGCCATCTTGTTATGTAATATGCAGATGGACTTGCCATCTTGGTTGTTATGTAACCATGCAGATGGACTTGCCATCTTGTGTTATTTTAATCATGCAGATGGACTTGCCATCTTGTGTATTTTAATCATGCAATGGACTTGCCATCTTGTTAGTAATATGCAGATGGACTTGCCATCTTGTGTTTTTTATGTAACCATGCAGATGGACTTGCCACTTGTGTTTTAGTAATATGCAGATGGACTTGCCATCGTGTGTTATGTAAATTTGCAGATGGACTTGCCACTGTGTTAATAATCATGCAGATGGACTTCCCCATCTTTTTGTTATGTAATCATGCAGATGGACTTGCCATCTTGTGTTTTTTTGTGTAACCATGCAGATGGACTTGCCATCGTGTGTTATGTAATCATGCAGATGGACTTGCCATCTGTGTGTTGTGTATGTAATCATGCAGATGGACTGTGCCATCTTGTGTTGTGTAATCATGCAGATGGACTTGCCATCTTGGTTATGTAACCATGCAGATTGACTTTCCACCCTGTGTTATGTAACCATGCAAATTCCTTCTGCCTGATGTTTGAAAGATTTATCATATAAATAATGTCCTTTTTTTATCCTTTGATGTTGTGATTGAGGGGAAGAGTGAGTTCTCTGGAACTAAGTTAGTTCCGACTGATGACAGTGCAAGGTGCTGTCAGTTATATTGTGCAGAGGAAGATGCATTTCAAAGGGAATGTAGTTGAGTTTGGCCGAGTTTCAAGCTCTCGTGCATCAGCAGGCCAGAATGGACCCAGTGATGTTGATGTGACACGTAGATGTACTGGCTGGCAAACATTCTGTTGCATTTTCAACCCACTGTTTGATATTTTGAAACGTGTTTAATGAGTTAACTGCGTGCATGACACAGAATGACAGTGCACGGTATGGGTGAGCCCCGCTGTTGGTCACGATGATGCGAACGATTACAGAAACGGTTCATTTCAGTTCTTACGAATTTAATCACTGCCAAGTGGGTAGATCAGTTTGAAGGGACTTGAACCATTGGGATTAAAAGTGAGTCTGATCACGATGATGCGAGCGATTACAGAAACAGTTCATTTCAGTTCTTATGAATTTAATCACTGCCAGTGGTAGATCAGTTTGAAGGGGAACCATTGGCATTAAAAATGAGTCTGAAGCCACAGTTATTTTCCATCAGATTTATGTGCGTGTGAGAAGAAATGTGAACTACCCCTGTCAGTGTTTGTTTAACATGACAGTGCCAAGATTTAAAAAGAACAAAAATCAACACTCACATACAAGCTCGCATGCGTGCACACACACTCACAGACAGACAGAGGCAGACAGCAGGCAAGCTGAAGCATGAAACAGACAGACAGACAGACAGACAGACTCCCCCCCCCCCCCCCCCCCCCCCCCCCCACACACACACACACACACACACACACACACACCTCAGCACAGAGTGCGTAAGACAGACCTGATTGAAACAAACACACACACACACACGCGCGCACGCACGCACGCACGCACAAAAGTTCACAATTTCTCTCCCTCTTTGCCTCTGATTGACGATCTGTCAGTGTGTGTGTTTGTCTCTGTCTCTCATTCTTCTCTGTCTCCTTTTTCTAGAGATCTATCCTCCAACCCCACCCCGCCACTATCCCCCTTTCTCCCACTTTCTCTCACCTGGCCTGGCTTTCAAATTCTTTCCCCATTCACCCTCCTCCCATCTCTCCCAGCTCTCATATTCCCTCCCTGACTCCCAGTTCCCCATACCCCTCTCCCCCCCCCCCCCCCCCCCCCCCCCATTCTCAAAATGACTGTCATCCTCTTTCGCTCCTTATCTGAATCTGTCTGGCTGTCTGTCTGTCAGTCAGTCTGTCAATATGTAGGTTTGACTGTCTCATTGTGCCCCCCCCCCCCCCCCCCCCCCCCCCCCTATTGTGCCTATGTGGATACTATCTGAGTATCTCTCTCTGTCCAAATGAACACATGTATGTAGCCTAGTTTTAATGAAAATGCGTTCGTTTGACAAAGGTTTTCTTCCTCTCTTCGTCCTGTTACATGTCTGAAACCAATAGACTTTTTAGTTTCAGCAGGAACCTTCATGTGTGTGCATATGAATACTTGGCAGTTAAAAGAGAGAGAAGAAAGTTTACATTGTAGTTCAGTCGATTTAATTGAAGGTTAATAGATTTACTTATAAATACACAAACATAGAGAATTTTGTCGGAAAACAGATAGTTTCTGCTTAATTTATAGGCGTTTTTCTTCCCCTGAATGACGGGGGCACAGTGAGATGACATTGATATCATGTACCCATAGATCTCCCTGTCTCTCTCAGTTTGAATTTGGACAAAGTAAATATTGGAGTTGCCATTCTTTGTAAACTGGTTCCTAAACAATATGGTCCCATTTGTTGTAAGTGTTTGAGAGAGAACAGTAATATGCCGACTCTACGCCACTTTCGCCCTCCACCGAGTTTTCGGGCGAAAGTGACCTAGAATCAGCATATTACTGTTCTCTGACAAGTAAGACGTCAATAACCAAAAAAAAACGATTATCTACAAACAACATACTGTGCGGGTTATCCGTTTTTAATACTAATTTACTAAACTTTTCAGATTTAGTTTTTGTTTAATCCTATGTTTTTCTTGATCGTTTTCAATAACATCATTTTCGCGCAAACATTCTTCAAATGAGTCTCTGTCTTTCATGTGAAATAACACTACAGTCTTTAACTGTTCTCCTAAAGTCTTTTAAAACTGAGTTATATTTTCTGGCATAAAATCCACACACTTATCCGAGCATGTCTTCCGCTGAAAGCTAGTTTCGACAAAGTGTTTCTCTTTTTAACTATGTCTTTTTCTGCTGAACAGTCATCTATAATAAATAGGTCTGCGTTCCCTCAAACAATATAAAAAAAGCGTCTAGACATTCACTCAGTTTATTGCGGGATCAACTAAATATATTTCATCACTGTCCATATAACCTTCTATCATGATATGCTTTGTTCCATTTAAGTGTTGACAGAAACACAATATGATAAAATTATAACGATAAACTGTTTGTAACAGGTCGAGGACATATATGTTTTCCCACAACCATCTGCCCACAAATCATTGAACAATGAAGGGGATTATATCATAAAGTTAACTGTCCATAGTTTTATAACAGAATTTAATCTAATCCAGTATTATTTTTATCATACTCTCCGACAAACTTGTTCAGTATAATAAAACCCTACGAGGCCTAAATGGTAAGATTAATCCAATCAGTTCTGTAAGATTGTTTCTCTATTTAAGTCAACATTGATTGTTGCGTGTTGTTTATGATCTTAATATCCTCACCATTTGAAGAACGACGACAACAACGTTAAGGCGTTTAACGTCTAAGTTTTGCCAGCTAATATTAATTCCTTTTATAAGGTCATCACTAACGCCACAACCCCATCCTCTCCACATCTTTGAAGACAGAAATTTCAAATATCATGTGAACGTGTCTCCTAATTTCTGCTTGGAAAGAACTGTAATTTTGTAGAAGCTTTTTTTTACACTGTTCTTTTCTGTGAGGATTACTGTTTTCCCATACGGCGTTATTTCAATTTCTTTCCGACTATTGTCGTCCGCATAAGACTTACATTAAAGGGCCAGAAGGTGAATGCTTTTTCTGAAACTTTTTGACGGCTAAAATGTAAATGGGCTTATAATTCAAATTATTTCCCATTCTAAATATGGTCTAAGTGCCATTTGAGTCAGGTTTTCGAACTATTTTAAATTTCAATACTGGCCAACATTATTTCCTCTAGATGCGCAGTTGTTCTAGTTTAGGGAAACTTTTGCTGTCGCCAACCTCTTGCGTTTATAATCACCATCTTTAGTGAACTCAAACCATACAAAGCGCCTACTCACCGTTCTGTTTCAAAGTCCGCAACTCAGCAAGGTCTTTTAATTCTAAAGTATAACACCTCACAGGCCTAAATGTAACTCCTGATTCTTCTGGCCTCACGCGACATTATTTTTTAGTAACGTATTATTTTTATTTCCAAACAATGTCAGGTTATCACAGTTCACAACTTTCCCCGCTTTGTCCTTTGATTTTTTAGATTAAATGATCCACCCTCCCACAAACTAGTCTTTTTGAACTGGTAAATTAGGAATTGTATAATTTCAAATCGCAATAAGCAGCATTTTTTTCCCCCTGACGGAAGAGCTCTTTAAAACAGTTGGAGGGCCTTCCATCATATAAGTTTATCATCAGTGCTCAGCTCATCAAATGAACATAGCGTAAATGAATGTAATGCAAGATCGAGCGGATTTTCTCCCTCATAAGTATTTGTTTTGGCGTAACTCTAAACATGAAAGTCCGATTGTCAGTTGCAAAGCCTAACATTTTAAGCTAGCTCTTTATCAAAATAGTACCCTACTTCACATTCTCAGGTTGGAAGTCAACTATTGTTTTCAGCATTCGCAATTGTAAGTTGAGAGCAATGCGAAGTTACTCCATTGCTTCTTTTAGTGAGCAAAACCCTAATAACCATCAGGTAAATGGTTAACTGGCTAACTAAAGTTCCTGCATTATTAAATTTTTTAATCTTATTATTTCTCCTTGGCTTTGCTTATATTAAACCATACGACTTGTAGAATAATTTCATGGAGCGCGACCGTTCTGCTTTCCGCATTCGTTATTAATCGCCATGTTCTAAAAACGAAGGCGGTCTTGAGTTTGTTATTGTTACAAACAGTTTTAAACATATTAAAAATGAAAGTGCATTCAAATATACTGATGCAAAATATTCTGTTGGGCGCACTACAATCTTAAAAGTATAACAACAGACACCCTCGACACTTTCTGTGACCCAGGAACTGACACCTATCATAAAAAGGTAATACCCATTAAGCAATTATCTTAACCCCACAGTTTAAAAAGACTACATCGCGAAAGTGTGTCGAGTCATCCGATGCAGTTTTTTATCAGATACCATTAAACGTTGCTGTGTTTTGTGCATCAACTGGGTGTGAGTGTCGTATGCTGATCATTTAAATCACCCCTGATCCTTTGGTGAGTCAGTGTAACAGATTTCATTTCTAGTACACCTTCAACGTATTTTTTGACTGAAACAATGCGAGCGCCAATAACCAAATGACAAACCGTTTAATCCATTCAGCAACCAAATAGACAGAAGCTTTGAAAGGATTTGTAACAATTCAATAATAATGATCAAGACAGACTTTAGACAAAAGTTGGACCGCAATCATGGCATAGGCACCCCTTTATAATGGGCGTGCACAGAAAATAAAACTATGACTGTAATCCTCCTACACATCTTTCTCTTTCAGGCACAGGCGTTCACCTCGGGGCCAAGAGCAAGAGCATAAAAACAGCATGGACAACATTTGTATCTTAGAAACTCTAAGGGTCTACTGAAAGCCGAGAAGAGAACGAATAAACACTCTGGTTTACGCAACATAAGTTGGTGTTTGCTAGGTTTCCACAAAGCAAGACAAGATCGAACATAAACAGATCCTTCTACTGGCTTTGACCACAAAAACAATACTTAGCAAATTTAGAGGACGCCATTACTTCTACGTTGATTTACCTTCAAGTATCAAAGGTACCCGTGGCTCCCCCGGGGGGGGGGGGGATGGGGGGGGGTGGGGGGGGGGGGGGGGGGGCCCCGGGGGGGCAAAAATGTTTTACCAATACGCAGATCCGAAAGTAGACGTTGCTGTTGGCACTGGTTTATAACATGCTGCCTTCTGACCTCAGGCTCCCGATAGTACATATAATAAGACTATAAAAATGAAATTCTCGTTGCAGGAAATGAAACAGAAGGTCGGACAAAACGACATAAATTCTGAGGCCAGTATTATTGCAAGCAGTAAAAAAACAAGATGACCCCCCAGAATAAGTCATCTAATTCCCGAAAGTCAAAGCTAAGGCCATTGAGACTCAGCAAAGCTCGCGGACTACTGTTCGCGATGACATGAATATGAAAAGACAGCGCTTGTTTCTTGGATTAACAGCCTAGGAATACTTGGTCTTTATCTAACAAAAATTAAACCCAACTATTTAAGATAACTAATGTACCATAAGAGCTCGGTCCATAAAGCCAACTCTTTGCTTGCAGTAGACATAGCCAGCTAACAATACCCCTAATAAACCCGTAAAGATCTATAGCTTGAACCGCTAATTTTTTTAATAAACTCGCAAGAATGATCAAGCCTGTTTTTTTTTACCCATGATTTATCAGTGGAGGCGAGGCGAGGCGGCGGAGTACTTGAACTTTGACACCGCCGCCTGTAATAGCATCACCAGTGTACTTATTGCAAATTCCTAAGGCTGTTATAACGCTTTGCCAATGTGACTCCCTGCTCTCGAACACGTTCTTATTCGTCTGCTAGCTTGCGTCTTCATTAAAAATTTTTTCGATAGTTTTCTCTTATTCTATTCACTTGAGTTCGTAATAGGTCTCGTTAGTAGTCCTCACTTCTAGTCTTGCTGATCTCTCTTGTCAAGATCTTTTAGTATTTGGGTTTATTCTTTCTTATATCAGGCCCTAAGTTGGCGTCATCAGGCCTCCACGAGTTTTTCTTTTTCTCTTTTTATATGCCCATCTAGTTCACCTAGTTTGCTAATATTGTTTGTTAATTCGCCTCTGATGGTTTCTCTTAAAGCATATCACGGGCCGTATTCTCGGCCATGGGTAGCGGTGAGTCAGATAGTCCTTAACGCTGTTTCTTCTGAAAAACTGTGATTCTGCTTCTATTACATTTATTAATTCACCTGCTGATTGATTTAATTCATTAAGTTCCATTTTTGCATTTGGTTTATCTGTCGGGAGTTCTTGCAGTGTGTTGTGAAGTTTAGAAACTGCTCCGCCCTCAATTTTGGCCCTAACAAGGCCCAGGCGATTGGACGCTCGCAGGAAGTCTATTTCTAATTGAACCCACGGCTAAAAACTTTGGATGGGTCCTTTTTTATTGTAAGCGAACAAGTTGTCCTTGTCCCCTCACAAACAAATGGTCATCTTTTACTCAAAATCATTAGGTCTATAAATTCGGGAGGTTCTTGGCCTAAACTTTGGTAATAATGATCTGACCTTACTTTCTGTTAATTCACGCCGCAAAGAGAGCCTGAGCGATGTTTGATACCAAAGAGTCATTTTCACTCATGTCGCGCCAGAAATCTAAAACATCTAATCTTCATCCTCAGTTATGCCTGCCCATGTTTTTTAAATAATTAACTTTTTTATTTTGTTTTTATAAAAAAGCCACAGTCAATGGCTCGATTCTGGACCGCATAGAGAAAAACAGAAAGAGCCCCCATGCGTGAAGGGAAATAAACGGAATATATTTTGTTCCAAATAAATCCATCTACTATTGATGCAGATCAAATTCTTACTGTCAAATTTCCCAACCTAGGAAGCAATGAATTGATTTCCAGGCTCTGCGCGTCTTACTTTCAAAATGAGCGCCGATTCAACAACAACCCAAAACAGGACGTTGTTACAGAACCTGGGGCGGGCAATCGTTAAGAAACTTGTCTATAAACTTGAGGGCAAAAATAGTTTTCCTTTTACACAATGCAGACATAATTTTTAACCCTATTCTGATCTATGGCTAACCGGAATGAAAGGGCTGACTTTGCGTTTTCAAGAATAGAAAATAGAAGAAGCACTAAAACATAGAAATAGGTCCGCAGATACTACATGACGGCAAAAGATGTCTGTAAATTTTGCGTATGGAATCGCTTTTCCATTCCATAGATTTTGAGTTAGTTAAAAAGCGCATGCGCCGTACAGGTTCAATGAGCATTAAAAAGACAGATTGTCCATATAACTAACATTTAATGAATACAAACGTTGTGTTGCAATCATCACCACCGAAGCAAGAGTACACATTTCTGTACATCTCGTTAGAGTTTGACTTTGTTAGGCAACCCGTTTCTAGCAAAGCTGAGTTGAAGCACCAATATGAGTCACAATTAGTAATATATTACGAAAACGTGCGTCATGCAGTCACATATCCAAAATGCAGGCAGACACTATATGAATTTTATTTTTAGCGTTGCAGCACATTCACTTAAAGCATTTATTGCTGTGCGAAGGATAAGAACCTTCAAAAGAGGAAGTGAAAAGTTTTTAATCCAAAAATAACGAAAGTACAATGTTTCGATTGAGGTAGTCCTAACCAAATCTACGCTAGCGTGCCCTTAAACCTTATCAGCATCTTGATGAAATTAAGAAAACTGTTGGGGGCGGGAGGTGTAAGAAGTCCAACAATAGACCTTGAGTCTAAAGATCTCCATCTTCACAGTGTTAGACATGATGAAGAAATTTAAACAACGAAATACGTTTATGGATTGACCTAAGGGCAAAAGGATAATCATTGCATGGAATCGGGAGAGAACCTGTTAAGAGACGATATACACATTCAAAGTTTGATAAAGAAGAATAAGCCGAAAAACCGCTTAAAGTTAGCATTTGATTTAGTATATATGCGCACTGAATATTAAAAAGAGCAGATTAGAAAGGAACAATACTAATTGTATATTTTAATTAAAAAAAGCATGTCCTGACTTTCAGGTTATCCAAATGTGCCTACAGCGCCGCCAATAGAAGAGATAGTAAAAGCCCTTACGATAAAAACCTTCAGAATAACCAACTTTACACCAAATGCAACAAGCCCCACTAGAGGCCAGGACCTCTTTCAACATACAGCAAAACCAAACAAGGTATCTGCTGCCTTTAATGCTGTTACTTATGTAATACTGGAGCATCGACTATAGTGCTTCTATTCAGCAGAACAGTGTTTGGCCATCTTAGCACGGCATAGGCGCCCGCACTTTACCTCTAGAGGTTTGTCTTTAGCTCTCGGACCTGTGTTCATAGCATGTAGGTGCTGCCAGCAAAAAAATAAAAACTAAACTCCAAAACACACAGCTGATGTTCAACTAATAACGGCTAAACTTAGTTTTCCTTCAGGCTGATTAATAAATAAAGCACTAGCTGACTCAAACATCACGGATGAAGAATTTACTTCGTTTACAGGCCGATTTTGATGACTAACAAAAGACAAAAGTTTGATCTTCAAAGAAAGGCGGGGGCAAGTTTTTCTCAACAGCCAGACCCCGAGCAGGATAAAAAATGGAATCTGAAAAAAAGTAAACGAAACCATTAAACTCTGTTCTAAACACTCACATAGGGGCGGGAGAAGGGGGGGGGGGTGGGCGGGGGGTGCAAAGGGCGTTTCTACTTAGTATTAATGAGCCAAGCGCAAAAAGACCGTTGATATTGTTTTCTGATTAAGTATTTTTTTTAATTACATAAATATTTTGGCTTAGAAAAGAAAGACAGCATGGCTAAGATATAGAAAGGGACAAGACGAATTGTTTGAAGGAATGCTCGAGAGAGAGCGTTATCCAAGAAGCACTGAATGAAATTGATTTAGAAGTCCATGACCCAACAAACGTACAGGCAAGTGTTGTTCATGCTATTTCCTCAGTTCCCAGGCCAACTAACAATAGACCCGCCAGTTAAAGTTAATGTTAGCTGTTTTAATTGAAAAGTAACAATAAAAGAAGAAAATCTAGAATTCTTGGGTCTCACGAAAACAGCAGACTATACCTTTCTCATAATGACTTAACACCCGGTTGGGCAGACGAACTGCTTGCACAGTTGACGCTGCCGCTTGAAGAAGCTAAAATGAAGGCTCTGGTTGGTCAGAGGGCGAAGTCCTTAGAGATTAGATTAAAACAGGCAAGTCTGCACTCGATTGTAGCAAGGCTTACGTCCGCTACCTCTGGGAGTTGGTTTTAAATAGAGCATTTTAAACATAAAAAATTCAGACAACAAATGGTTTCATGTGGTGCGTCCTTGCAAGCTTCATCATGCCGCGACACGCAGAAAGATGACTAGCTATCGGCAATACGCCAAAGATCTAACTCAATGGAATATCCCTTTTCTGTTAGTGTAACCAAATTGATCAGTTTGAAGAACAAAAACAACCCAATAACTGTTCATGTATACACATGGGATGGGAAACATATTTGGTGCAATTAAAGTAGTCACAAGAACAGTCCAACAATAGCGAACCACCAAAAGTCATGTGGACTACTCCTAAGGTTTTCGCCAGCAGGGCTGCCCATTACCATTATACGCACAATGAGCAATTATTAGCGCAATACTTCAAAGCAATGAACATGAAACAAGAATTCTGTAGAAAAATGTTTAACAAAAGCCAGTCTGTTCAAGCCGCAAGCGAACATAAAAACATTGATAATCGGCCAGTGACTGTAATACAGAACTAATTACGCCCCCACCTGGAATCTAAAGTTAGTTTAAGTAACGGGAAACGGTTGCAACTTCTCCATACGTATTGTAACGTCCCCCCAAGCTTCGAGTCGCTTATTGTGCCATTATGAAGGGGCGCACGCCAACAAAAACTTTGGGAAAAAACAGTCTAAATGAGTAATCATCAATTTGTTCATTGCCTTCATCATTGTTAGGTCAGACGGTGTCCATTCAGAACCAAAAGTGTATAGAGACCTAATGCGGCCGATACATTTACTTAGAATGCATGCAGCAAGTGCGTAAGACTGTTCAAATAATCTAAACTTATCCTGAAATCAGGTGACAGCCTGAGACCAAGAACAGTATGACGCAGCCACTCACTGTTGGATTTGTGGTTTAGGTCTCTCATCAGGACGCAGAGAATCCAAAAGTAAGAGACCATGACACATTAGCGGAAAGTTCAGGGGAGCGGCGCATAACTAATTCATACTTCAACAAAAGTTTGATCCTAAGACATGGAAGCTGCCTGTATTCTTTCACAACTTCAGAGGTTATGACTCTCACCTTATCATGCAAGCAGTAACCAGCGCCTCAGGGTAAGCATGCCATTGCACATCATCTATAAAGATCATGTGTTTCACTTTAAATAACATGTCTTTACTACGACACTATGCAGCACATATGGTTCATTAGAGTCACTAGCAATTGTCCTTAAAGTCCTGCCCTACATAACGGAAAATATTTTTGACCCAACTCTCGTTAGAAAGGGCGTTTACCCTTATGAGTACATGAACAGTGGAGAAAGGTTTTGACGAAGATACACTCCTCCTAAAGGCGCGTTCTTTTTCTAGTCTTAGAGGAAAGACATCAGCGACTCCGATTAACCAGCATGCTCAAGATGCTTGGCAAAAGTAGATTGTAAAACGATGGGAGACTATCATGACTCCTATTTAATGCAGATGTATGTTTGTTGGCGGACGTCTTTGAAAATTACAGAAAGACCTACCAGGAACATTATAGCCTGGATCCCGCGCCATTACATATCTGCGCCCGGGATGAGCTGGGATGCGTTTCTTAAAGTTATACAGAGACAAATGATTAATTGTCGATTTACCAATGATTCAGATGATTGAAAACGGAATTGCGTGAGGAAATTAGTATGGCTCGCACATTACTGTAAAGCAAACAACAAATACTTAGGACGACTATGACCGAGTAAAAGGTCTAACTATCTCATGTATTTAGATGCAAACAATCGGTATGGGTTGGGCAATGGCGCAATCAACTTCGTTACGTTAACTCAAGATGGAACACAGCACGAATAATATCAAAAGGCTTAAAGAGTTGGCAGTTTAACGCCCTGATCAACAGCGTGGTTCATTCTTGAAGTTTGATTAGAATATCCTCATAACTCCATGACCTGCATAAAGACTATCCGATTGGCAGCCGAAATCTAAAGAACGGATCCAAGAGAGCCCCTAAACTTGTGCCTAATCTTCCGGGCAAAAAAATTATGTCTGTCATTACCGACATCTGCATATTTATTAAGACATGGGTTGAAGTGACAGTCAGGTCATCCGCATAAATTGCTTTTGATCAAAAACAGTTCATGAACCATACATCATGAAGAACACTGATCTCAGAACTAAATCCACAGATGCTCAGAAAAAGACTTTTTCAAGCTGATGAACAACAGTTGTTTCGGAAAGACTAATGAGAATCCCCACAAACGTATAGATGTCAGATTGTCTCCATAGAGAACGAGCAATTAAGCTGACTTTCAAAACCATAATTATCAGGACTTCAGAAAAATTTTCATGATCACCTTTAGGCATAATGAGAAAAAAAAGAAAGTCAAATTGGACAAACCGTAATTTTTATTAATCTGGTTTACATGGTTTTAGAATTATCAAAGCTTTTGATGTTAGAGTTTCTATTATGACTACTTAGCCCTCGTATTCCTGAGTCCAGAGTACTTTACACAGATACAGATAGTTTTGTTTAATAGATATTTCCTACAGAAGACATCTACAAGACATGGAAACCCGAAGTGGCTAAAGTCCATGCGGGATGGTAATGATACATCTGATTACCCTAAACTTTCGCCTTTGCATTCAATTACTAACAAAAAGGATTTAGAAAGAGTAAGGATGAATTATCTGGAAAGGTAATCAAGAGTATGTGGGGTTAAGTCAAAAATGTACAGTATTCGAGCTCAGGAGAAAATGCATTAAGAAAGCAAAGGAATATCTTCGCAGCGTGTGCATTCCAAACATATCACAGGACAACTACAAAAAGCATTGTTTGCAATAAGACTTTCCATCAAGACAACGTTAAACTGCGATCTAATCTACATGAATCAACACAACAGTTGTAACAAAGAAGTCATTAGAAAGAACAAACACAAAAACGTGGTGTTTGTTATCAGAATTTCATATGCATTATGGGTCATTATAACCGTAAATTAATTAAAAGCGAACTGTGCCCGTTGGGAATTCATCTGCATTCTTCCTTCACAAAAGAACTTGTGAGGATCTGTTGTTTTGTGTGTCAGTTTTTCTCGTAATAAAAAACGGCGGAACAATTTACAATTCTTTTTATTTCATATGGATCAACACTCCAAACAGGGATCGGTTCCCTGATGAGCCAGTGACCCCTTCTGCCATACCCCTAAATAACGGTACCTTACTTTCAACCAATGGTAATAGTTTGGCCGATGAAGACCACTCTCAACAACATCATTGTTTTTCTTTTGATTGCTTGTACTGGTTATAGCCCTTTAAAGGCTTCATTTATTCTTTGCGCGCAAAACTGAGGGCAGTCTTCTAACCCATTCTGTGTTGCGAGAATTGTCATAAGCTCTCATGATACTGTAGAAAAAAGTCTTTCGGATAACGTTGTTAAAGTTTTCGACTAGAAGCCTGTGATCTGTGAACTCCGGGAATGCCTGCTTTAATGGTAACTCTATGTTTTAACAATAATTGGTTCACTTGGCCTTTAAATTCAGTTCCATCATCGACTTGAATCATGCGAGGATAAGATAGCGGACCTCGTTGGTATTTCAGTTGTATAGCAACTGCAACAGCAAAGCACTCTTTTTGTGTTTAATGTTCCGCAATCTTTGTATCTTGAAGCTAGTCAATGACTGTGAGTGCGTACTTAAATCTTTTCGTCTAATTCCATCAGGGGTAAATATAGAAGATCCATTTGATGGTGTCGTTTGGAGTTTGTATTGACAAAGTGTGGTCTCTGTATTTCCGTTTGGGCGCAGGTAAATAAATTTTGCCAAATCGCTTGTTAAGATAACCCATGCTTTTGCTGTTTGTTCACTACTGCCCACTGCTTTGCAGCATTTTAATTGGCTGTTATTCCCTTCCAATTTCCTTTGGCGAATAATAGAATTTTTCATTTAATTTTATTCACCATATTATGTGCCACAAAATACACGACGGTCATACCAACGACAATAAACGCGATTTCTTGCATCTTTATGTTTTTCTGATGGTATGATAAAAGTTGCTGAATTTGGTGGGGGCAATGTTCCGCATGGTTATTAGCCTGTTACTAGATCATACTCTTTTATTGCGTGATCAACATCTTAGTAAATGTGTAAGCTCATCCCCTGTTTTTCAGTGGTGTTATTAATAAATTCAAACTGCTTAATTCCTCTCTTTCATAGGCGTCTTGTGCAGCGCTATTGCTCCACAGCTTTGTTATGTGCTTTTTTCTCTCGCCGTCGCCGTAGTTTACTAAATGCGATATTTACTTTCCGCTAAAAGCAAGAGCATTCACCAGCAGCGCCACCTATGCATCATTACAGTGAATCCATTTTTATAATTTATTTTTTATACATATTTATATTGTCTGAATTATTCCTTAGCTAACTAGAAAATCTTCGTAGCTAAACGAAGCTGCAATGATAGCCATTTAGCTTTGCTGAATCCTCAAAGTCCTAGTTTGGCCAAGATCTGCTGGTTTAATTTCTTTAACAGGCTTTTACCAAGCATTGAGTATCCTACACTTAGTCCTCCAATAACCGCAGAATGGTATACAAGTAGCAACCAGTTTTTTTCGGTGCTCATTTTTTATAAAATAAAATAATTAAAGTTTAATATAAAACATGAACAGTGATGATCTACTACAGCTTACAAAGGCAGCCTAAACCTTCTGAACTTAGAAGATCAAGTTTGATGGCCAAGCTGTTATCCCCAAAAGGAAGTTGTATTCTTTGCAGCTGTGGAGAAACAAAAACAGTTTCCTCGAACTGAACTTCAGCTTGAACAGATTCAACAGAAAGTCGCCGCAAGACATTTAAAGTAACATAACAGGTATGAAGCGCAGCAGGGGTCTAGAATGGTGAAAAGTGTGGGCAAACGGTCTTAGTTTGTACACAAAACTAGTCAGTCAGATTGCTCCCATTGATTACTGAACAAATCCTTACTTAAGAATTAACGCAGATCCAGTTGTTAACAAAGTCTTAGAGTCCTCTAGGAAGTGATTTATACTATAGATTTGAACATGTTTCGCCATTAATCATGGGATAATAACTTTTAATCATATAGAATTTTATTTCCCTCAAATGACCGAGCTGGAAAATCATCATAACCAGAATCAGGAAACATTGAATCAAGTGGAGAAAGTAACGGAAGCCAAAAATCATCGAAACACGAAATCAGGTGGGGGCCAGTGAAAAGCGCATCCTCATCCAGGGCGTGTTAAGCACGAAGAAAATAGCAGAGTGAACAGACAAAAAAAAATAATGTTACAGGAATATAAACTCATCATGAAAACATAACCCCGCCAGCCCAGAACAAGTTTGATGTCAATGCAGCTATAAAAACTCCATGTGATTCAAGGACACCAAAGTCTCATGGAATATTGAAACTTAAAACTGTTTCCATTTTTTGTGCTCTTGCTGCTGCTGGGGCGGATATTACCGTTATAAAATATATAAACACCGCTGGCAAAAATAAGAGCCCAAACAATATCCACCGCTAAAACAGAAGCCGAACACAAGTGCACGCCAAAACCGCCAATAACAAAGAGCATCATTTTGATCCATTTATAATGGAAAAATATATTAAGAACTTAATTTTAAATCTTTATAAAAATAGAACATGGCGTATGATAAAAGATAAAGTCAATAAATAAAGACAGAGTCTATAAAAGACATTTCCATAGACCAGAATTGTAGATCAATGTGGTTGCTTAGGATGTAGAGAACTTCCTTAAGATCTTTATGCAGAAACGCTGAGCAAGACATCCCTCCAACGATGGCGAGTTTTTTGAGGCGTGTGTGTACTATATAAACATCAACTATTTAAGATAAAAACGTAGCTTTGTATTTTTTGATAATTATTAAGATAACTTGAATACTTAAAGGAGACTTAGTTATGAGCTTGAGGTGACTAATCAAGAACTTAAAAGTTACGTGATCAAGAACTAATTAGGATCATGCAGTAACCTTAATTAAAAACTAATTAAGAAGGGTGGTGGGGGGGGGGGTTTCTTGGGGTGACTTAATTAAAAACTTAATTAAGAACTTGGGGCGAATTGGGGGTAGAGTGTGTGTGGTGTACACAGGGGGGTGGGTGGGAGGACGTGCGTGCGTGGGTGGGGGTGGGATGTGCGTGCGTGGGGTTGGGGTGGGGGGACGTGCGTGTGTGGGTAGGGGTGGGGGGACGTGCGGTGCGTGGGGAGGTGGTGGGGGGGCGTGCTGCGTGGGGTGGTGGTGGGGGACGTGCGTGCGTGGGGTGGGGTGGGGGGCGTGCGTGCGTGGGGTGGGGGTGGGGGGCCGTGCTGCGTGTGTTGTGCGCGCACCTTTGATTATTATAATAAAACAATGTTCATAAATAATATAGTATATTATCAGTAAAACAACAAAACAACAACAATCAACAGCAAAACATTTAAAAATAAGGAAGTGCTTGCATAGGAAAATGGAAAGGGTTTATGGTTGGCGCTTAAGCGCGCGTAAATTCCAAGAGCTGCCGGTCTCCTCTGTCACTGAAGATTATTCCAAGCACCACCCAAGTGCATTTATCAAAGCTTGATTTAATAAACAAGACAGTTGAATAAAGAACATTCCAGGTGCCGCCCGAAGCAGCCAAAAAAGTTACAGCAGGACGTTGAAGCGAAGCAGTGAGCCATAATCACAGCAATAAATACACAGTCCATGAAGTGCTTGGTGTAATTCAAGCAGTCATCTAAACAAACCAACCGCTCCTGCATAAGCGGTATCGAAAATAGATCTTACGTCAGTGGTAGGCCCCTTCAGTGGTCTTACACGCGCGCGACAGTTGCCTAAAGCACCAACTCAATACAACCCCCCCGGCTCCTTCATGAGCGGTACTAAAAATAGATCTTAGCAGTCAGTGGAAGGACTGCAGTGGTCTTTACCGTCCGCGCGCACTGTTGCAAAACGCCATCACAACCCTGCTCTAAACAAACCTGACGCTCAGTAGGCGGATAGAGGTTGGCTTGTAGGTCAATCGGCAAAAGTCGGCCCGATAGCCTAGTTTGGTTGGGCGCTAGTAAAACTACAGCGTGTGGAAGCGTCTTCAATTACTCCTGCCATGCAGTCTAACACGTCATGTTATCATGCCAGAATGCATTAAGTGGGTTGGATTGTATAGATTCAGAATGAAGTTTTCGTTTGCTGTATAACTCGTTGAAGAAATCGCAAGTTTGTGAAATTTAAATAAGAATCGAAACAAAGAAGACATCTTCAATTAGTCTTCATACACGAGTTGGCTCAACCTGCAAAATCTCTTCAGATAGGACTCCCCAGTTTTTTTGTTTTTTGACTGTTTCGAAAATTGTCTTTGCTTTCTTAAGCCAATGCCCTAAAAAAAGAGCCTGAGAACGAATTTCTTTTTAACTATCTTTCACTGAGTAACAAGACCCGGTTAGATGGGTGTCATTTCTTGAACAGTTTCAAGGTTTTTGTTTCATCAAATGATCGGAAGGCAGCACACAAAGCTGTGTTTTCAAATAATTGTCAAGATTTTCCAGAGACGTTCCGTTTTTGTTAGAGGAAACAAAAACAAAATGCTTCCTTTGGCTTTGGAGGGTGGAGAACAAGGCTCCGCCACTCAATTTCTTTGTCCAGAAAACTTTGCCATGGCCTCATGATAAACAATGTATTTTATCATCAAGGATCGGTCTGTGATCGAACGTTTTCCTGCGAAGATATACAACACGTCAGCCATTTCTTGAGTAATATTAGTGGCCCTTCCAAGCACTGACAAAGCATTGAAACATCACTTCCCTGACTCGCCATGTTTTAACACACACACAAGCTCTCTCTGAAACGTCTTTACAGCCCACCAGGTCGGAATGAGATAAAATGGCGGCCGCTGTGATGGTGTATTGTGTCTCGTCATCAGGTGTGCGACCCCGCGTGTCTTGCAGCAGTTCCCCGCACGAACCCTCCAGAGCGCCTACCTGCGCTGTGCACGAAGGCCGCGAGCCGTAAAATTAAGTGATCAGTTGTCAGCCCCGTGTCAGCCTGTCTATGTACAAAGTTTGTAGGTGGAAATTATCAAGAAGTGTGCGGATTTTTAATGACATTTAACTGAGAGAGAGAGAACAAAGAGAAAGAGAAAGAGTGTGTGTGTGGTGTGTGTGTGTGTGTGTGTTAGTGGGGCCTGTGTGTGTGTGTGCATGACGCCTCTCTGTCCTGTCTCTTCTGTCTCTCTCTTCTCTGTCTGTCTGTCGGACTGTCTGTTCTGAGGGCAACTTGACCTTAACGGGATTTGTCAGGGTTGCCGGTGATTCTCTCTCTCTCTCTCGCCACAGAAAAGGCGCTTTTAGCCACTTTCTCCCAAAAACCGGTGAGGCGAAAGTGGACGTCGAGTCGGCATATTACTGTTCACGGGGGGGGGGGGGGGGGGGGGGGGGGCGGGGGGGGGGGGGGTGGGGGTGGGGGGGGGGGGGGGGTGGGTTGGGGGGGGGGGGGGGGGGGGGGGGGGGGCGGGGGGGGGGGTGGGGGGGGTGGGTGTAGTGTCCCAAACAATATCTCCATTCCGCTTAAGTGTTTGTCTAGTTGCCTAAACAATATCTCCATTCGTTGTAATGTTTTCTAGTTTTCTAAAACAATAACTCCATTCGTTGTAATGATTTGTCTAGTTACTAAAATAATATCCCATTTGTTGTAAGTGTTTGTCTAGTTCGAACAATATCTCCATTCCTTGAAGTGTTTTGACCGAGTTTCTGACAATTATCTCCATTCCGTGTAAGTGTTTTGTCTAGTTTCTAAAACAATATCTCATTCGTTGCAAGTGTTTGTGAGTTACTAAACAATATCTCCATTCGTTGTGTTTGTCCAAGTTTCTGAACATACTCCATTCCTTGTAAGTGTTTGTCTAGTTTCCTAAACAATATCTCCCATTCTTGTGAGTGGTTGTCTATTCCCTAAATCAATATCTCCAATTCGTTGTAAGTGTTTGTCTAGTTCCTAAACAATATTCATTCGTTGTAAGTGTTTGTCTAGATTCCTAAACATTATCCCATTCGTGTAATGTTTGTCTGGGGTGTTCCTAAACAATATTCCATTCTTGTAAGTGTTGTCCCTAGTTTCCTAAACCAATATCCTCCAATCTTGTAAGTGTTTGTCTAGTTCCTACACAATATCTCCATCGTTGTTAAGTGTTTTGTCTAGTTCCAAAACAATAAACTCCATTCGTTGTAAGTGTTGACTAGTTTTCCTAAACCATATCTCCTTCGTTTGTAATGTTTATCTAGTTCCTAACAATATCTCCATTCGTTTAAGTGTTTTGTCTCGTTTCCTAAACAATGATCGTTTGCAACATGTATCCGGTGCTTTTTCTCCCGTAGCTGCATGTGGCATAGGGTATTTTTTTTTGTTTTTTTGTTTTCCCCAGTTGTTCTTAAATTAAAATCGACCACCCGAGACTCCTCCCATCTTCTCAACCCACACTTTCGTCCTTCCACCTCTTCACCCACCAGAAATTTGATGATGTTAACCTGATAGTGTCCATTTAAGGACTATACATTTTCCAGCTGGAGAGCTCTCAGTATTATTCACTGCCTGTTCCTATCCTTCTCTGCTGCTTGCAGATGGTTTGCAGTGTGCATTAGAAGAAGAAGAGAAAATAAAAAAAACTAGCTACCAACCAAGCAACCTCCCCCCCCCAAAAAAAAAACAGAACGAAAGAAAGAAAAAAAAGCGGGGGAAAAAACCATTGAGTCTGCTTGTAAGGAAACAAACAAAACTCCACCAAACAGCCCCTCCTTCTCCGTTCCCGTTCTCCCTCCCCGCTCCCTGACAACAGATAAGAACCAACAGGGGAGCTACAGCTGGAGAATAAAGGATACTGTTATGGCAGCCGCCATTTCCATTCTGCACATATGAATGCAATTACAAAGCATCTGCCTCTCCCCCCTCAAGCCCCCCCTTCCCCCCCAAAGCCACCCCATCCCCCCCCCCAAAAAAAAAAAGCGCAAAAAAAAAAAAAAAAGCAGTTTCCACCAACTTCCAACCCTTCAGAGCGCACAAAACAACCCGAGTGTTGTTATGTTCACCATGAAATAATCATGATAGACAATTTGTGACACTTCATGCCCACCCCCCACACTCCCTACACCCACATTTTACCTCCCCCTTCCCCCCAGCCCCCTTACCCCCCCTAAACCACAAACAAGGTACTCGGTGGGCAATGTTGTTAAGGAATTACTAATATCAATGAAAATGTTTTTCTTTTGTTTTCTGTGATTTTTTTTTTTTTTTCTGAAATCTGAACTTTGTTTTTGGCTCA
>CM031613.1:81276385-81291385 GCA_018398815.1 Conus ventricosus | reverse complement strand
AATAGGAAGTATTGCCTGGTGGGGATGTTGTACAGATACCCTGCGACCTGTCAAGGATGTGTTGCCTGGTGGGGATGTTGTACAGATACCCTGTGACCTGTCAAGGATGCATTGCCTGGTGGGATGTTGTACCATAACCTGGCATACCTGTGACCTGTCAAGGATGTATTGCCTGGTGGGGATGTTGTATACCATAGTCCTGGCAGATACCCTGCGGACCTGTCAAGGATGTATTGTCTGGTGGGATGTTGTACAGATACCCTGTGACCTTGTAAAGGATGCATTGCCTGGTGGGGATGTTGTGTGACCTGTAAAGGGATGTATTGCCTGGGGGGGGATGTTGTTGACCTGTCAATGAATGGGGATCCCATTGCCTGGTGGGGATGTTTGTGTGACCTGCCCAAGGATGCATTGCCTGGTGGGGGATGTTGTGTGACCTGTCAAGGTGTATTGCCTGGTGGGGGATGTTGTGTGACCTGTCAAGGATGCATTCCCTGGTGGGGATTTTTGTGTGACCTGTCAAGGAGGGATTGCCTGGTGGGGATGTTGTACAGATACCGTACCTGCCCAGGATGCTTTTGCCTGGTGGGGATTTGTTTTGACCTGTCAAGGATGCATTGCCTGGTGGGGATGTTGTGTGACCTGTCAAGGATGTATTGCCTGGTGGGGGATGTTGTGTGACCTGTAAAGGATGTATTGCCTGGTGGGGGATGTTTTGTGTGACCTTGTCAGGATGCATTGCCTGGTGGGGGATGTTGTACAGATCCCTGTAAACCTGCAAGGATGTATTGCCTGGTGGGGGATGTTGTGTGACCTGTCAAGGAGGGGCATTGCCTGGTGGGGATGTTTACAGATGCCGTGACCGTCAAGGATGGTATTGCTGGTGGGGGATGTTGTACAGATGCCTGTGACCTGGTCAAGGAAAAATGCCAAATTGCCTGGTGGGGGAAAGTTGAAACAGAGCCCTGTGACCTGCAAGGATGCATTCCCTGGTGGGGATGTTGTGTGACCTGTCAATGATGAAGGATGCATTGCGGTGGGGATGTTGTGTGACTGTCAAGGATGCATTGCCTGGTGGGGGAGGGTTGAGTGACCTTCAAGGATGTGTTGCCTGGGGGGGAGTGTGTGCCTGCAAGGAGTATTGCCTGGTGGGGATTTTGTACAGATACCTGTGACCGTCAAGGATGCTGTGGTGGGGGTGTGTACATACCCTGTGACCTTCCAAGGATGTATTGCCGGTGGGGTGTGGAACCTGTCAAGGATGTATGCGGGTGGGGAGTTGTACAATACCCTGGACCTGCCCCAAGGATGAAATTGCCTGGTGGGATGTGTACAGATACCCGGTACCGTCAAGGATGTATTGTTGGGGGGATGTGTACAGATACCCCCGGGACCTGTCAAGGATGTATTGCCTGGTGGGGATGTAGTACAGATACCCTGTGACCTTTTCAAGGATGTATTCCCTGGTGGGGATGTTGTGTGACCTGTCAAGGATGTATTGCCTGGGGGGATTTTGTACAGATACCTGCGACCTGTCAATGATGTATTGCCTGGGGGGGATGTGTACAGATACCCGGTGACCTGTCAAGGATGTATTGCCTGGTGGGATGGGTTACAGATACCCTGGGACTGTCAAGGATGTATTGCCTGGTGGGGATTTTTGTGTGACCTGTCAAGGATGCATCCTGGTGGGGATGTTGTGTGACCTGTCAAGGAGGGTATGCCTGGTGGGGGATGTTGTGCCATAGCCTCCCTGGCCTCTGACACACCCCTGAAAACTGACATTTTATCAGATTAGCTATCGCACAAGGAAAACATTTTTTAGTTTAACTTCCTGAAGTCCCATGTATTGTAATGTCATGATTCATCGGTTTCAGCTTACAAACAGTTCTGTCCTGTTCCCGACTGTGAATTCTTTCCGCCTGTTAGTACTGGTATCAGTTTCCTGTTCATGTTTTTGTTTTGTTTTTGTTTTTTTAACTAAGGTTTTTCTGTCTAAGCACTTAGGTATGGAAGTGGATTGTTTTGAGGGCACTGAACGTTGAAATGGGGAAAGTTTGTGGTCTGGTATCTATAGATGAACTGTGGATTTTAAGTCTGTCATCTAGTTTACACATAAACTCGACCTTGAGTGACTCCTTGTCTTCATTGGGTGGTTTATTGGCTGTCTGTGGCATGGTGGACAGTCTGTCTGGCTGGCTGGCTGGCTGAGTGGCTGGCTGGCTGGCTGGCTGTCCCGTCTACAACCCTTGTCCTCATGGCTGGTCATTGGCTGTCTGTTGCATGGTGGACTGTCTGTCTGTCTGTCTACAACTCCTTGTCCTCATGGCTGGTCATTGGCTGTCTGTTGCATGGTGGACAGTCTGTCTGTCTGTCTGTCTGTCCATCTGCAACTCCTTGTCCTCATGGCTGGTCATTGGCTGTCTGTTGCATGGTGGACAGTCTGTCTGTCTGTCTGTCCATCTGCAACTCCTTGTCCTCATGGCTGGTCATTGGCTGTCTGTTGCATGGTGGACAGTCTGTCTGTCTGTCTGTCTGTCTGCAACCTGTGTGATACCTGTTATATGATTTGTTCCAGTAATTCCCTGGCCACCTGTGCAGTGTACATATTTTGACTTTTTTTTTTTATGCCAAATTCTTCTTCCTGCTTACATTCCAACTGTTTCCTCAGGGTTTCTTTCCAGCAGATCTTAGGACCAGTCCATCCTTTAGGAATCAGTGTCATGCTCTTGATGCCAGATAGTAATCTGAGATATTCTGGTGGCCATCTTCGGCTCACACGTGGGGATTCCAGTGTGGAGGTTGTCCAGTGGCTTTCGTCACAAGCTTATAAAATGTGTCATAGCCAGTCCTTCCCCAGTGCCATTCTAAGGATTTGGTCTTCTTGTGGCCGCTGGTTGCTTTCTGGCTGATGGTGTTGATCAAGGGGATTCGAAAATTCTCCTTACGTGAAGTGTTGATGCACTTTGTAAGATTCTCCTTACAAGTTACGTGAAGTGTTGATGCACTTTGTAAGATTCTCCTTACAAGTTACGTGAAGTGTTGATGCACTTTGTAAGATTCTCCTTACAAGTTACGTGAAGTGTTGATGCACTTTGCAAGATTCTCCTTACAAGTTACGTGAAGTGTTGGTGCACTTTGCAAGATTCTCCTTACAAGTTACGTGAAGTGTTGATGCACTTTGTAAGATTCTCCTTACAAGTTACGTGAAGTGTTGATGCACTTTGTAAGATTCTCCTTACAAGTTATGTGAAGTGTTGATGCACTTTGCAAGATTCTCCTTACAAGTTACGTGAAGTGTTGATGCACTTTGCAAGATTCTCCTTACAAGTTACGTGAAGTGTTGATGCACTTTGTAAGATTCTCCTTACAAGTTACATGAAGTGTTGATGCACTTTGTAAGATTCTCCTTACAAGTTACATGAAGTGTTGATGCACTTTGTAAGATTCTCCTTACAAGTTACGTGAAGTGTTGATGCACTTTGTAAGATTCTCCTTACAAGTTACATGAAGTGTTGATGCACTTTGTAAGATTCTCCTTACAAGTTACGTGAAGTGTTGATGCACTTTGCAAGATTCTCCTTATAAGTTACGTGAAGTGTTGATGCACTTTGTAAGATTCTCCTTACAAGTTACGTGAAGTGTTGATGCACTTTGTAAGATTCTCCTTACAAGTTACGTGAAGTGTTGATGCACTTTGTAAGATTCTCCTTACAAGTTACGTGAAGTGTTGATGCACTTTGCAAGATTCTCCTTACAAGTTACGTGAAGTGTTGATGCACTTTGCAAGATTCTCCTTACAAGTTACGTGAAGTGTTGATGCACTTTGTAAGATTCTCCTTACAAGTTACGTGAAGTGTTGATGCACTTTGTAAGATTCTCCTTACAAGTTACGTGAAGTGTTGATGCACTTTGCAAGATTCTCCTTACAAGTTACGTGAAGTGTTGATGCACTTTGCAAGATTCTCCTTACAAGTTACGTGAAGTGTTGATGCACTTTGTAAGATTCTCCTTACAAGTTACATGAAGTGTTGATGCACTTTGTAAGATTCTCCTTACAAGTTACATGAAGTGTTGATGCACTTTGTAAGATTCTCCTTACAAGTTACGTGAAGTGTTGATGCACTTTGTAAGATTCTCCTTACAAGTTACATGAAGTGTTGATGCACTTTGTAAGATTCTCCTTACAAGTTACGTGAAGTGTTGATGCACTTTGCAAGATTCTCCTTATAAGTTACGTGAAGTGTTGATGCACTTTGTAAGATTCTCCTTACAAGTTACATGAAGTGTTGATGCACTTTGTAAGATTCTCCTTACAAGTTACGTGAAGTGTTGATGCACTTTGCAAGATTCTCCTTACAAGTTACGTGAAGTGTTGATGCACTTTGTAAGATTCTCCTTACAAGTTACGTGAAGTGTTGATGCACTTTGCAAGATTCTCCTTACAAGTTACGTGAAGTGTTGATGCACTTTGCAAGATTCTCCTTACAAGTTACGTGAAGTGTTGATGCACTTTGCAAGATTCTCCTTACAAGTTACGTGAAGTGTTGATGCACTTTGTAAGATTCTCCTTACAAGTTACATGAAGTGTTGATGCACTTTGTAAGATTCTCCTTACAAGTTACATGAAGTGTTGATGCACTTTGTAAGATTCTCCTTACAAGTTACGTGAAGTGTTGATGCACTTTGTAAGATTCTCCTTACAAGTTACGTGAAGTGTTGATGCACTTTGCAAGATTCTCCACAGTGATTGCTGACTGTGTCCTCCGCCCTCTATGTTTTCTTCACCATGCAAGAAACTTTGCTGAACATTGGATTCAGAAAGTGCTGCCTTTTTCTGTAGTTGTAGTTCCTGGGAGTTCCAGACATTGATTTTGGACTGCAGGATTGCTTTGCTTGCTTTGCCCCTTCTTGCTGTCCACCACATGCATCTGTTTGGGCCAGGTTGTTGATGACAGTGTCCATGTAGCTGGAGCCTTCCTCTCCTTCCAGTGGCTGGCCTGCAAGATTCCAAGACCTGATTGGTAAACGCTGTGTGAGCAAGTACCTGGCTCCAAGACCTGTTAGGTAATCGCTGTGTGAGCAAGTACCTGGCTCCCAGACCTGATAGGTAATCGCTGTGTGAGCAAGTACCTGGCTCCAAGACCTGATAGGTAATCAGCTGTGTGAGCAAGTACCTGGCTCCCAGACCTGATAGGTAATCAGCTGTGTGAGCAAGTACCTGGCTCCAAGACCTGATAGGTAATCAGCTGTGTGAGCAAGTACCTGGCTCCCAGACCTGATAGGTAATCGCTGTGTGAGCAAGTACCTGGCTCCCAGACCTGATAGGTAATCGCTGTGTGAGCATGTACCTGGCTCCCAGACCTGATAGGTAATCGCTGTGTGAGCAAGTACCTGGCTCCCAGACCTGATAGGTAATCGCTGTGTGAGCAAGTACCTGGCTCCCAGACCTGATAGGTAATCAGCTGTGTGAGCAAGTACCTGGCTCCCAGACCTGTTAGGTAATCAGCTGTGTGAGTAAGTACCTGGCTCCCAGACCTGATAGGTAATCGCTGTGTGAGCAAGTACCTGGCTCCCAGGTGAGTTGATTTTAACGTGGTGACAGCCCTGATGTGGCCCTTTGCGGTCGGCTGGGCTATAAGCAACATTATCTTATCTTATCTTACCTGGCTCCCAGACCTGTTAGGTAATCGCTGTGTGAGCAAGTACCTGGCTCCCAGACCTGATAGGTAATCGCTGTGTGAGCAAGTACCTGGCTCCCAGACCTGATAGGTAATCGCTGTGTGAGCAAGTACCTGGCTCCCAGACCTGTTAGGTAATCAGTTGTGTGAGCAAGTACCTGGCTCCCAGACCTGATAGGTAATCGCTGTGTGAGCAAGTACCTGGCTCCCAGACCTGTTAGGTAATCAGTTGTGTGAGCAAGTACCTGGCTCCCAGACCTGTTAGGTAATCAGTTGTGTGATCAAGTACCTGGCTCCCAGACCTGATAGGTAATTGCTGTGTGAGCAAGTACCTGGCTCCCAGACCATGGCACTGGGCCAGCTGAACTATCTGGCTGCCACCTCTCCCTTCAGGTCATCATCCCCTTTTCTTCATTCAGCTGGGCTTCCACTTCAGGTCTGTGGATAATGTATGCCCTCTGTTCCTTTGTCAGGCTGAGCCTGGACATGGGTGACATGCTAGCCCCTCCACCCCCTCTTGTCCCCCCCTTCCCCTCCCTCTTTCCCCTGTCTACACCTCTCCTGTTCTTCTCCTCAGCGTTATAGTTATGCAGTATAACAGGTCTGTGAAACTGATCGTGGCTAGGAAGGCCTAGCATGAGTGAATTGGTATTTTGTTTACATTGAACTACATTTGAAGTGTGTTGATTGAGCTTCAGTCGTGTCATGGCAGTTCTGTGTTCCTCTTGAAGGAGAATTGATGATGAACTCTTTGTATCTATGAGTTGTTGCCCTTTGCTGTTTTGATTTCATGCAACCTGGCACTTTGATGTTGTGACCTTGTGCAGTTGTAGCATGATTCTGAAGACAGTTACTTCTCTATGCGGCTCTGTGGAATATGATACCCATTCTGCAATTATTTGTCCATCCATGCAACAATTTTGTGAATGTATTCAATTTCTATGGTTGGCTCTCACAGGTGGCATGTGTTTGTTTGTTTGTTTTTTCTCTAAACATTTTCCAGCTTATATTTCAGGATTTGGGGGAATTTTCTCCTCAGTGTTTTTTCCTGCAGGTAATACTGATGGAACAAGGAATTCTGAATTTGTACAAGCTTGATTTTAAAGAGGGGGGGGGGGGGGGGGGGGGGGTATTTGCTAGAGCTGGAGAACATGGCCCTAATTTGAACAAGGTGCCAAAGTGGTTGTTAGTCACAGATAAGGAGTAAACAGTGATAGTGGTGTCATTTATTGAACAAGGTGCCAAAGTGGTTGTTAGTCACAGATAAGGAGTAAACAGTGATAGTGGTGTCATTTATTGAACAAGGTGCCAAAGTGGTTGTTAGTCACAGATAAGGAGTAAACAGTGATAGTGGTGTCATTTATTGAACAAGGTGCCAAAGTGGTTGTTAGTCACAGATAAGGAGTAAACAGTGATAGTGGTGTCATTTATTGAACAAGGTGCCAAAGTGGTTGTTAGTCACAGATAAGGAGTAAACAGTGATAGTGGTGTCATTTATTGAACAAGGTGCCAAAGTGGTTGTTAGTCACAGATAAGGAGTAAACAGTGATAGTGGTGTCATTTATTGAACAAGGTGCCAAAGTGGTTGTTAGTCACAGATAAGGAGTAAACAGTGATAGTGGTGCCATTTATTGGGAAAGGGTGGCAGGAACAAAAAATATAAACAACTGTATATGTAGAGTCAAGGTAGTACTGAAGGGAGATAGAAGGGGAAAGACTAAACAGTCTGAATGCAAGGATGAACGTCATGGTGGAGAAGAGGGCATTGGGAGAGAGAGAGAGAGAGAGAGAGAGAGAGAGAGAGAGAAGAGAGAGAGAGAGAGAGAGAGACAGAGAGAGACAGAGAGGAGAAAGAAGAGAGAGAGAGAGAGAGAGAGGAGAGAGAGAGAGACAAGAGAGAGAGAGAGAGAGAGCTTGCAGTCAGTTCAATTAGCACCCTGTTAGACGTCCACCCAAACAAAGGGCAGACAATCAGGGGTTAGGGAAAGGGCCTGTACCTCCTATGACCCCTTCAGGGTGCTGAGGTGCTGACATGTCGGTTCCACCATGAATCACCCTCCAGTCAGGAGGTTAGAGGAGGAGGAATTAGTGGAGGGCGAGTGGTGGGACCCAGACAGTGCGGTGTACCCTTGTGTGTGGGAACAGCACTGTCATACAATAACATGTATGTGTGTTTGAGAGAGAGAGAGAGAGAGAGAGAGAGGAACAGCACTGTTAGTGTTATACATGTACCTGTGCATGTGTGTTTGAGAGACTAGAGAGAGAGAGAGAGAGAGAGATAGATAAGAGAGAGAGAGAGAGAGAGAGAGAGAGAGCGCATGTATGTATTTGAACAAAACGTTTTCCTAATAAAGGAAAATCAGTTGAGTTCAGTTGACGTATTTTTCCTCTCGCCTACTATCTGTATAACTGCAAAAGAGAGAAAGAGAATGGGGAATGAGAGGGGATAGTGTGGAGTACAGTGTGGGTGCACATAGGAGAAGAGGGAAGGAAAGATATTATGTATGTGTGTGTGTGTGTGGGGGGGGGGGGGGGGGGGGGGGGGGGGGGGGGAGGGACTACAAGCTATACCTTCATTCAGAAGGATACTAATTCCAGTGATCGGTTTTACAACAGTCTTGGTTTTATAGCAGTCTGAGTTTCATTTGTAAAATGACAGTTTGCCTCTACAGAGTGTACTATTGGTTGGCTCTGACAGTGACTGTCGAGGATGACTGTTGCTGCTTTCGTTTACTAAGCTGCGGAGTAGACTGGGACACTGGTTACGCCAGGGGGGAGCCTTGCAGTATGGACGTGTTCGGCAATCTGGCACGCGGCAAACTGGCATGTCCCCACTGCTGCTGCTGCTGCTGTTTCTGAATTTTGCATTTTTTGCTGTGGCCAGTCAGCATGAGGGGAGCCCTGCACAATGACTCCCACTCATAAATATTCACACAAGTGTCAGTCAGGGCCCAGCTCCCCATGTTGTGTGCACCACATGCAGCAAAAACCAGTCAAAGCCCAGTGAAGGGCAGAAAAGGCAGGTCACTGCAGTGAAAAATGAGAGAGGGAATAGGCTGACGGTGGGAAATTCTCCTTGATGTGTTCAGTGGAGTTTTCAAGATTTCTCTTTCTTTCCTTTCTTTCTGCCTACGCAGGCTGTTGTACTCCTGCGGACACTCCCCGTACAGACAGGCAAGGATTTATCCCATCTACCCAACAAAGGGAGCGGAGTTTTGTGTGAATGACCATTTTTTTATATTCTGCCATTAACTTAAGGTACCCATACTTCAACTTCGGGGAAGGTGCATGCTATGTGTAACGTGTCATCCATACCAACGGCCAAACTGGCCTTCACTTCTGAAAGTTGGTGATGGGATTTTGTATGTGGGCAAGATGTTTTGCGTGCATTCACACACAGAACCGCGGTTTATAGTCTCATTCAAAGAACTGTATGGGAAATGGAGTTCAGAACCAATGTTAACTCGGAGGGAAAAGTCCCCCTGCACGGAAACGGCCCGAAGGAGATTCGAACCCGCAACTCCAGGATCTCCAAGATTACGAGTCCTGTGCTCTACCTGTGAACTATTCCAGCCCCCTAAAGATTTGTGATTCCACATGAATGTCAAACTCTGATGCCGGTTTCCTCACACCCCATGCTCCTAGATGTGGCGTGTGTGTGGCTTTGTGTCGGGTGGCAGGATTGACCAAGGGAAGAGTGATGCCGCGGAGGAAGAATGAAACTGAAAGATGAACAACAGCTCCAAAAAAAAAAACAACATCTTTCAAACAAACAAAAAGTTGTCCTACAAAGTATTATGGTCCATAAATTCACGATCATTTTTGTTTGACTTGTATTATGACAAAACTGAACTGGTGGTTGGTCAGAAACTAGAGATTGCTTTGATTGTGAGTGCAGACCAGACATGGGCTTACTAGGGGACATGCCAGTTTGCCGCGTGCCAGATTGCCGAACACCCGCGCGCCGCTGGAGGAGGTCCATACTGCAAGGCTCCCCCCTGGCGTAACCAGTGTCCCAGTCTACTCCAAAGCAGAATCGATGGTCTTTAGGTCTTACTATACAAGCAGTTTAACTTTCATACCTGGTTGTCACTTACTCTCACATTCATACTCCTGCTCTAAGTCTGATTTGCTGTCTTCAAATGTGGCAGTTTTAGGGCTGGTTGTCACTTACTCTCACATTCATAATCCTGCTCTAAGTCTGATTTGCTGTCTTCAAATGTGGCAGTTCTAGGGCAAGGTTCAGGTACAGACTTGTGAGCTGAACATGGAAGACATTCATGTCATCCAGAGTATTAGCCACATGACGTATCTAGTGGAACACCAGCTGTCATAGGAATGGTGTGATCGTAATGCCATTAGAATGGAATTAAAGAAAAAAAAACCCTTTATGTTGGAGCTCTTCCATTCAGCTTTCTTTTTTACTCGACTTTTCTTTCTGAAGTAGTTGAAGTAGTTCTTTCTATTCTGAGGTCTTTTCTTGAACTTGAATACATGTGTGTGTGTGTTTGTGATTGTGTGTGTGTGCGCGCGTGCGTGCGTGCGTTGCTTTTTTCAAACCCATTGATCTTTGACTTGGCTCAGGGCTCAGAGTCTCTAAGCTCAGTGTGCCCTTCCACTCAGCTGAGGGGATTGAGGGCAAGAGGGGTGGAGGAGGTGAGCTGTGCAAAGGTGTAAGGCCGTGTGAGACTGTGATCAGGACAAAGAGGCTGACAGGAACAGGGCAACGTGACCCAACAGGGCTCATTGTCTGGTGTTCATGCTGGGCAACATCTGTTGTTCCCCCCCCCCCCCCCCCCCCATCTTCCTATTGAATTGCCATGCCCATCCACCCCACCCCTGTCTCCTGTGTCATTCTCCCCCCTCCCTCTCTGCTCTCTTTACTGTGATGCATTTCTGTGTGCTTTCTTACTGGTTTTTAAAGACATTATTGCTAGGCCTACCATCTAGAGCTTGTTAGTTCGTAGCTTTGGAATTTGCTGAAAGTCAAGTCAGAGAGACCGGGCAGTACTGGCTGAACTGGGAGACAGAAGAGAAAGTCTCTGTTTTCCCCGTTCTTTTCCTGTTCTTTGTCATCCCCCGTCCCTCTCTCACGATCTGTCCATCCTTCTTCCTTTGCCTGTCTGTCCTTCCTTCTTCCTTTGCTGTCTGTCCATCCTTCTTCCTTTGCTGTCTGTCCTTCCTTCTTCCTTTGCTGTCTGTCCTTCCTTCTTCCTTTGCTGTCTGTCCATCTTTCTTCCTTTGCCTGTCTGTCCATCCTTCTTCTTTTGCTGTCTGTCCATTCTTCTTCCTTTGCTGTCAGTCCATCTTTCTTCCTTTGCTGTCCATCCTTCTTCCTTTGTTGTCTGTCCATCCTTCTTCCTTTGCTGTCTGTCCTTCCTTCTTCCTTGGCTGGCTGTCCGTCCTTCCTTTGCTGTCTGTCCACCCTTCTTCCTTTGCTGTCTGTCCATCCTTCTTCCTTGGCTGTCTGTCCACCCTTCTTCCTTTGCTGTCTGTCCACCCTTCTTCCTTTGCTGTCTGTCCTTCCTTCTTCCTTTGCTGTCTGTCCATCCTTCTTCCTTTGCTGTCTGTCCACCCTTCTTCCTTTGCTGTCTGTCCACCCTTCTTCCTTTGCTGTCTGTCCG
This sequence comes from Conus ventricosus, assembly GCA_018398815.1. Lineage (NCBI taxonomy): Eukaryota > Metazoa > Mollusca > Gastropoda > Neogastropoda > Conidae > Conus > Conus ventricosus. The sequence goes on along the minus strand of CM031613.1, from coordinate 81,280,080 downwards.
TCCTTCTTCCTTTGCTGTCTGTCCGTCCTTCTTCCTTTGCTGTCTGTCCTTCCTTCTTCCTTTGCTGTCTGTCCACCCTTCTTCCTTTGCTGTCTGTCCACCCTTCTTCCTTTGCTGTCTGTCCACCCTTCTTCCTTTGCTGTCTGTCCACCCTTCTTCCTTTGCTGTCTGTCCACCCTTCTTCCTTTGCTGTCTGTCCACCCTTCTTCCTTTGCTGTCTGTCCATCCTTCTTCCTTTACTGTCTGTCCTTCCTTCTTCCTTTGCTGTCTGTCCATCCTTCTTCCTTTGCTGTCTGTCCTTCCTTCTTCCTTTGCTGTCTGTCCGTCCTTCTTCCTTTGCTGTCTGTAAGTCCTTCTTCCTTTGCTGTCTGTCCTTCCTTCTTCCTTTGCTGTCTGTCCTTCCTTCTTCCTTTGCTGTCTGTCCACCCTTCTTCCTTTGCCTGTCTGTCCATCCTTCTTCCTTTGCTGTCTGTCCTTCCTTCTTCCTTTGCTGTCTGTCCTTCCTTCTTCCTTTGCTGTCTGTCCATCCTTCTTCCTTTACTGTCTGTCCTTCCTTCTTCCTTTGCTGTCTGTCCTTCCTTTTTTTCCTGTTCACATCCTGTGCAAATGTATTTACTGGTTTGTTTGTTATTCAAATATATTTCCATCATTTGTTTAGTCTTGTTGTTTGTTGACTTGTTGGACATTAAATTTGTTGACATTTCACCTTATTTTTCCTTTTGTTTGTTTGGGTAATGATTTCCACTCTCTCCCCAACCATTCCTCTTGTCTGTTCATAAAATAAAACTTCATTGAGTAAAATGAGTTGTAATTTCATCCTGTCACTTGGCGTCTATTTATTTTTCCATTGTACATGTGCTGAGTGGTCAGATCAGCACTTCACAGTCTGCCATACCTTCCCTCTTCCTTTCTCAGGCACCATTCTTGATTCAGGTCACTCACTCCACACTCCCTCATACCTGTCTTTTCACCACTTCCCTGTTCTTTCCCTGGTCTGTTCACCTGCTGCAATATCTTTTCTCACTTCCCTGTACTACTATACAAGATACAAGAATACTTTAAATCTCCATTCTGAGAAATGACAATCATACTGCTAACTGTACAGTGGTTACTTTGCCCTGTTTGTTCACCTGCTGCAATATCTTTTCTCACTTCCCTGTACTACTATACAAGATACAAGAATACTTTAAATCTCCATTCTGAGAAATGACAATCATACTGCTAACTGTACAGTGGTTACTTTGCCCTGTTTGTTCACCTGCTGCAATATCTTTTCTCACTTCCCTGTACTACTATACAAGATACAAGAATACTTTAAATCTCCATTCTGAGAAATGACAATCATACTGCTAACTGTACAGTGGTTACTTTGCCCTGTTTGTTCACCTGCTGCAATATCTTTTCTCACTTCCCTGTACTACTATACAAGATACAAGAATACTTTAAATCTCAATTCTGAGAAATGACAATCATACTGCTAACTGTACAGTGGTTACTTTGCCCTGTTTGTTCACCTGCTGCAATATCTTTTCTCACTTCCCTGTTCTACAAGATGCAAGATAAAGGAATACTTTATTATAATCTCAATTCTGAGAAATGACAATGGTGCTGCTGACTAACTGTACAGTGGTTACTTTGCCCTGTTTGTTCACCTGCTGCAATATCTTTCACTTCCCCACTTCCTCCAGTCATGCAGCCTCCACTGCTGGCTTCCCATATCCCCCCACTTGTGGCCACTTGCTTGATGGGGGGGGGCTGTAACAAGTTAGTGATGCAAGGGTGACTAACAGTAACACAGCTAGAGCACTGCCAGTGGGAACAGTTCAGTCCTGGTCGCCAGGCTGTGAGAGAGAGAGAGAGAGAGAGAGCACCAGCACAGGGCAGCAGCTTGTAGTCTTCTTTGTCTCCAGTGGCCATTGTCCCACCACTTCCAGGAGGACTGAGGAGAGGGCGAGGGTGATTGTTGTTGGAGGGGGGAGGGTGGAGGAGACGAGGGGAGGTGGAGGAGGGGTGGGGTGGGAGGCAGCAGCCTGTCACCCACAATGTCTGTCCAGCCCATTGTGTGATCAGAGGGAAGGAGACAAAAAGATGAACATCTTTTCACAGGAGGAAAGACAGAGTAGGGGGAGGGAAGGAAGGGATGAGAGGTTGGGGGTGATATGGGCAAGCTGTGGCCCTTGTGAAATGCTGCTGGCTACAGCATTGAAACCTGTATCACTGTGTCATCAGGTTAAGTTTCCAAGGCATGTCAACAGTTCATTCATTTCTGTCATAAATTTAACTGGATTGAGAATATTCATGTCTGTTTGTGGGGGAAAAGTATGATTTCAAGCTAAAAACAAAGTTGATTGGAAAAATTCAAGAACCGGGTGACTGAATCTTGTTTGAACTGGATTTCAAATTGTCCAAAGTAAAGTGGAGGGGTTTTCAGATAATTGGGAGGGGTGGGGGTGGGGGTGGGGGGATTGGTGAGGGAGAGTGGGATGCCTTTTAGTTTTATTTTCATGTCCTTTAACAATTTATTTTAGAGTTTTCATTCGAGAGTGACAGTAGTTTTCAAGAGGAAAGAAAAAGAAAAGAAGTGACATTGTACTGTGATGCACACAGTGTGTCAGCCGTCAGTGAACGTAGTTTGGTGGAAAGTTGGATTAATATATGATTTGAACATATGTGTGTGTATGTGTGTGATATTTCAAAGAACTTTACTAACCCATTCATGAAAGTTTGACTAATGGGAACCTTGGCCTGGTATTAGGTAAGGCTTGTGACTTGACTAAAACTTGTTAATGTGTGGGCTAATGAAGCTTTTGCATCTGCCAAAGTTTCGCATCTGTCAAGGTGGGGGTGGGGTGGGGGTGGGGGCATCACCAGTGGCTCCTAATTCAATGAAGGAATAGGCCCATCACGATTACCCATCGATGAACTGTTGTAGGCCTAAGTAAAAGACTGGCACTTTTAGTTCTCTGACAAGATTGATCGATCTGCAGTCCCCTGATAGCAGTTTGACCAGTATGTGTCCTGAGACACCTGTTGTATTGTAGATTCACTGTGTGTACATCAGTCAGTCAGCCTTCAACAGAAACCAGTCTACATGCAGTTAGGCATGAGGTGGATGTGATTTATTCAGTGTGTGTCATGTGTGTGCAGGGTAATGTAGTCTGCTTTCAGCTGAGAGTTATCTAAAGATGCCCATCAGATCCCTGTGTGTGCAGGGTAATGTAGTCTGTTTTCAGCTGAGAGTTGTCAAATTCAGTGTGTGTCATGTGTGTGCAGGGTAATGTAGTCTGCTTTCAGCTGAGAGTTGTCAAATTCAGGGTGTGTCATGTGTGTGCAGGGTAATGTAGTCTGCTTTCAGCTGAGAGTTTTTCAAAGTCAGGGTGTGTCATGTGTGTGCAGGGTAATGTAGTCTGCTTTCAGCTGAGAGTTGTCAAAGTGAGGGTGTGTCATGTGTGTGCAGGGTAATATAGTCTGCTTTCAGCTGAGAGTTATCTAAAGATGGCCATCAGATCCCTGTGTGTGCAGGGTAATGTAGTCTGCTTTCAGCTGAGAGTTATCTAAAGATGCCTATCAGATCCCTGTGTGTGCAGGGTATGTAGTCTGCTTTCAGCTGAGAGTTATCTAAAGATGCCCATCAGATCCCTGTGTGTGCAGGGTATGTAGTCTGCTTTCAGCTGAGAGTTATCTAAAGATGCCCA
>CM031613.1:81246385-81266385 GCA_018398815.1 Conus ventricosus | reverse complement strand
CCGACTGCATGGACTTAATAGAACCAAGTGTTTGATTAAAAAAGCTGGCTGTCTCACATCTGCATTTATTTTCATTGTTATATTCATCTTGTTGTATATGATCTCTTTCAGCTGGTTGACCACTGGATTAATTGATTGATCTCATCTGTTTCTGTTGGTTGACCACTGGATTAATTGATTGAACTGTTTCTGTTTGCTGCAGATTTGTCCAAGAATCGGTTCAGCGAGGTGCCAGGGAGGTGTGCGACTACTGCAACATGGAGCGCCTCAACTGCTATCACAACATCATCAAGTCCATTCCAGAAGCCATTGTACAGCTACAGGCATTGACTCACCTCAACCTTAGGTCAGTATTCCTGGAGTCAAGTACCGAGCTGTAGTCACTGACTGACCTTGGTGTTAGGTCGCTGTTCCTTGGGCCCTAGTATAGCCGCAGTCAGTGATTCTCCTGTTGGAGTCATTGTCTAGCTATGTTCATTGACTAACCTCATTGTTTGGTCAGTGTTCCATGGGCCCTAGTGTAGCCGCAGTCAGTGATTCTCCTCAGCTGTAGGTCATTGTCTAGCTATGTTCATTGACTAAACTCGTTGTTTGGTCAGTGTTTTCCCTGGGCCCCAGTACAGCCGCAGTCAGTGATTCTCCTCAGTCACACGTCATTGTCCTAGCTATGTTCCTTGACTAACCTGGTTGTTTGGTCATGTTCCATGGGCCCCAGTACAGCCGCAGTCAGTGATTCTCTTTAGCTGTAGGTCAGTCATTATTCCACAGGCCATTGTGGAGCTACAGCTGATGACTCTTCTTGGCCTTAGGTCATACAGTGACAGTTGTTGACTGACCACAGCCCTTGGTCATACAGTGACAGTTGTTGACTGACCACAGCCCTTGGTCATACAGTGACAGTTGTTGACTGACCACAGCCCTTGGTCATACAGTGACAGTTATTGACTGACCACAGCCCTTGGTCATACAGTGAGTTGTTGACTGACCACAGCCCTTGGTCATACAGTGACAGTTATTGACTGACCACAGCCCTTGGTCATACAGTGAGTTGTTGACTGACCACAGCCCTTGGTCATACAGTGACAGTTGTTGACTGACCACAGCCCTTGGTCATACAGTGACAGTTGTTGACTGACCACAGCCCTTGGTTATACAGTGACAGTTGTTGACTGACCACAGCCCTTGGTCATACAGTGACAGTTATTGACTGACCACAGCCCTTGGTCATACAGTGACAGTTGTTGACTGACCACAGCCCTTGGTTATACAGTGACAGTTGTTGACTGACCACAGCCCTTGGTCATGCAGTGAGTTGTTGACTGACCACAGCCCTTGGTCGTACAGTGAGTTGTTGACTGACCACACCCTTGGTCGTACAGTGAGTTGTTGACTGACCACAGCCCTTGGTCGTACAGTGAGTTGTTGACTGACCACAGCCCTCGGTCATACAGTGAGTTGTTGACTGACCACAGCCCTTGGTCATACAGTGAGTTGTTGACTGACCACAGCCCTTGGTCATACAGTGACAGGTGTTGACTGACCACAGCCCTTGGTCATAAAGTGACAGTAATTGACTGACCACAGCCCTTGGTCATACACTATACAGTGACAGTTATTGTAATTGACTGACCACAGCCCTAGGGCTGTGTTCCTTTAGCCCATGTTCAGCTACAGCAGCAAGGGCACACCTCAGCTTATGGTCACCTCAACATGGGCATACCTCAGCTTATGGTCACCTCAACATGGGCACACCTCAGCTTATGGTCACCTCAGCATGGGCACACCTCAGCTTATGTCACCTCTAGCATGGGCACACCTCAGCTTATGGTCACCTCAGCATGGGCACACCTCAGCTTATGGCCACCTCAGCATGGACACACCTCAGCTTATGGTCACATTAACAAGGGCACACCTCAGCTTATGGTCACCTCAACATGGGCACACCTCAGCTTATGGTCACCTCAGCATGGGCGCACCTCAGCTTATGGTCACCTCAGCATGGACACACCTCAGCTTATGGTCACCTCAACATGGGCACACCTCAGCTTATGGTCACATTAACAAGGGCACACCCCAGCTTATGGTCACCTCAACATGGGCACACCTCAGCTTATGGTCACCTCAGCATGGGCATACCTCAGCTTATGGTCACCTCAACATGAACATACCTCAGCTTATGGTCACCTCAACAAGGACATACCTCAGCTTATGGTCACCTCAACATGGGCATAATATGATACCTCAGCTTATGGTCACCTCAGCATGGGCATACCTCAGCTTATGGTCACGTCAACATGGGCACACCTCAGCTTATGGTCACATTAACAAGGGCACACCTCAGCTTGTGGTCACCTCAACATGGGCATACCTCAGCTTATGGTCACCTCAGCATGGGCACACCTCAGCTTATGGTCACCTCAACAAGGGCATACCACAGCTTATGGTCACCTCAACATGGGCACACCTCAGCTTATGGTCACCTCAACATGGGCACACCTCAGCTTATGGTCACCTCAACATGGGCACACCTCAGCTTAGGGTCACCTCAACATGGGCACACCTCAGCTTATGGTCACCTCAACATGGGCACACCTCAGCTTATGGTCACGTCAACATGGGCACACCTCAGCTTATGGTCACATTAACAAGGCACACCCCAGCTTATGGTCACCTCAACATGGGCACACCTCAGCTTATGGTCACCTCAACAAGGGCACACCTCAGCTTATGGTCACCTCAACAAGGGCACACCTCAGCTTATGGTCACCTCAACATGGACACATCTCAGCTTATGGTCACCTCAACATGGGCACACCTCAGCTTATGGTCACATTAACAAGGGCATACCTCAGCTTATGGTCACCTCAACATGGGCACACCTCAGCTTATGGTCACCTCAACATGGGCACACCTCAGCTTATGGTCACCTCAACATGGGCATACCTCAGCTTATGGTCACCTTAACAAGGGCATCCCTCAGCTTATGGTCACCTCAGCATGGGCACACCTCAGCTTATGGTCACCTCAACATGGGCATACCTCAGCTTATGGTCACTTCAGCATGGGCACACCCCAGCTTATGGTCACCTCAACATGGGCATACCTCAGCTTATGGTCACCTCAACATGGGCACACCTCAGCTTATGGTCACATTAACATGGGCATACTCAGCTTATGGTCACCTCAGCATGGGCATACCTCAGCTTATGGTCACCTCAACATGGGCACACCTCAGCTTATGGTCACATTAACATGGGCACACCTCAGCTTATGGTCACCTCAACATGGGCACACCTCAGCTTATGGTCACCTCAACATGGGCACACCTCAGCTTATGGTCAGTGTCACTTACTGAGTAGCTATAGTCCACTGACTGACCTCAACCTGAAGTTTACCAGTACACGGTATAATCAATAGGATGTTACTGTTACAGTTAATAATAATAATAATAATAAATAATAATAATAATGAATACTTATATAGCGCCTATTCTCGGCTAGAGGCCAAGCTCTAAGCGCTTTACAATCCACACTCGTTTACACAACGGGCTGCCTACCTGGGTAGTGCCGACTGAAGAGCTGCCAGCTGGTGCTTCATTCAGTCGTTTCCCGTGTCATCCAGTCAGTATCATTCAATATCGATCACTCATTTTCCTTTCTTCCTTCATTCTTTCCATTTCTCACGCAGGGTGCATGCTATGTGTAACGTGTCATCCATACCAACGGCCAAACTGGCCTACTCTTCCGAAAGTTGGTGATGGGATTTTACGTGTGTGCAAGATGTTATGCATGCGTTCACACACGGAACCTCGGTTTATAGTCTCATTCGAAGGACTGTATGGGAAATGGAGTCAGAACCAATGTTAACTCCGAGGGAAAAATCCCCTGTACCGAAACGCCCCGGCGGGGGTTCAAACCCGCAACCCCAGGATCACCAAGATTACGAGTCAGGCGCTCTACCAACTGAGCTATTCCGGCTCCCGAACAGTTGTTGAAGTTCTGAATCATGGGATACTTTTAGTCTGGTTACTGCAGTTGTGAACTCATTCAGTCATCATGCATTTGCTTGTTTCTTGCATCAAAATGTGTCTGATGATGTTACAATTGTTCTGAATCATGGGATACTGTCTTTAGTCTGGTTACTGCAGTTGTCAACTCATTCAGTCATCATGCATTTGCTTGTTTCTTGCATCAAAATGTGTCTGATGATGTTACAATTGTTCTGAATCATGGGATACTGTCTTTAGTCTGGTTACTGCAGTTGTCAACTCATTCAGTCATCATGCATTTGCTTGTTTCTTGCATCAAAATGTGTCTGATGATGTTACAATTGTTCTGAATCATGGGATACTGTCTTTAGTCTGGTTACTGCAGTTGTCAACTCATTCAGTCATCATGCATTTGCTTGTTTCTTGCATCAAAATGTGTCTCTGCAGCCACAAAGAGCAGTGAAGCCCTTCTTCCTTGTGTCATTGTTGCACTGCTGTTTGTTAAGTTGACATGTTTGAAAAGTTTAAACTTTTCTCTTTTTTGTGGTCTTTTTCTTTTTTCATCTTTTTCTCTTTTTTTCTTTTGAGGGCAGGGAGGTGTGTGTGTGTGTGTGTGTGTGTGTGTGTGTGTGGGGGGGGGGGGGGTCCTCACTTGGTAGTGGCACTGTAGTTTAATCATCATAATATGTGATACTGATACATAGATTGTGGCTTTGTCCTTTATTCAGTAATGGATAGTGCCCTCAGTAAATGTCAGTGGTACTGTCTGTTATGCGGTGTGAGCTGATAGTGTTAGTGTTACCAGTGTTGCTGTGTGTGGTGTGTTCTCAGTAGAAGTAACTTTATCATTGTATGTCATGTTACAGAATTCTGTAATCAGCGAAAAGTGTTTCAGTCACCTTGACATGTGCTCTGTCAATGCGTCATTACTCCATGTTGTGTGCTGTTACAGTCGTAACCAGTTGACAGTGTTACCTGTGTGCTGTTACAGTCGTAACCAGCTGACGGTGTTACCTGTGTCGCTATGCGCCCTGTCTTCACTAGAAGTGTTGCTGGCCTCCAACAACAAGCTGGTCTCCTTACCAGAGGAGATTGGAAAACTGGAGCGACTCATGGATCTGGTGAGGTCTACTTCTTTATGGATTTTTTTTTTTTTTCATAAGAATTATTTACTTTTTTGCCTTCTTCTCCCTTAACCTGTGTGATATTCCAGCAGGGTAGTATTACTGTCATGCCATTCACTGACACCCGTGCAGCATCTGGTTGGCAGGCTTTGTGGAGGGAAGTTGTGATACCTGGTCCAGACAGCTTACCACCTGCAGATGACATTGGACACCAAAGGTCTGTGGTCAGCCCTCCGGACAGCCTGCTGTAGGCAGTGGGCCAGTAGTTTCTCTTTTTCAGTATTTCACAATGAGTTGGAGACTGGGACACCTTTTACAGTCGATCATACTGATAAAGTGATATTGAAAAATCATGTCGCAGAATTTATCTTTGGAAGGCCTAGGGTCTGAATTTTTTTTTCTTTTCGTTTCTTACATGTGAAGGTTGATGGGGTTTGGGTGGCTTGGGATTGTCTTTTCAGTTATTAGCTCTTGTTCTAGTGGAACACACTGTTTCAACGGGGCTTGTGTTTTTTTAAATTTGTTTTTCAGGATGTGAGCTGCAATGAGATTTCCCACTTACCACCTCAGATTGGGGACCTGCGCTGTCTGCGCTCTCTCAACCTGCGTCGCAACCTGCTTGTAGAACTACCCCTAGGTGAGTCATGTACGGCAACCTGCTGGTAGAACTACCATTAGGTGAGTCAGGTACAGCAACCTGCTTGTAGAACTACCCCTAGGTGAGTCATGTACGGCAACCTGCTGGTAGAACTACCCTTAGGTGAGTCAGGTACAGCAACCTGCTGGTAGAACTACCCTTAGGTGAGTCAGGTACAGCAACCTGCTGGTAGAACTACCCTTAGGTGAGTCATGTACGGCAACCTGCTGGTAGAACTACCCTTAGGTGAGTCATGTACAGCAACCTGCTGGTAGAACTACCCTTAGGTGAGTCAGGTACAGCAACCTGCTGGTAGAACTACCCTTGGGTGAGTCATGTACGGCAACCTGCTTGTAGAACTACCCTTAGGTGAGTCATGTACGGCAACCTGCTGGTAGAACTACCCTTGGGTGAGTCATGTACGGCTAGCCGAGGATGAATGGTGTCTGACGACCCAGAGGTGAGTGTTGTACAGCTGCCTTTAGCTGAATTGTGTAGACCTCCCCTTAGCTCAAGGAAGCCAATGGTGGATAACTACCCAGTGCAGCAGTTCCTAGGTGAATGGTGTACAATTATTTCAGCTCTGGGGTATAGAGTAGGCATGAGGAAGCGAGTGGAGGACATGTGCTTTGAGCTGAACTGTATAGAACTACCCTGCAGCAAATAGCAAACAATGAACCTTTTGCTAAATGACATAGAATTACAGGAATGTTTCAAGGCAGCTGACTAGCTCACAGAAAAAAAAAGGACTGTTGCCGAGTCTAAGCTCCTGTGCCAAACTTTAATGTGTGCAGCACAGTGTAGTGGAGCACTCACATACGCAGATGCCTTGGACTGTTTTTCCGTCTTATTTTACATGGATCTTCTTCTCCTGAGTCTTTCAGTCTGGTTGGCTGTGCAAGTTGTTGCTGTTTTGCTGGTGGAGGGCCTCTGAAACAAAACTAAAAAAAAATTTCTCCTGTTTTTCCCTCAACTCCGCCCCCCACCCTCAAAAAAGAAAAGCCACTCTTAGTGACGTCCCTTTCATGTCTGTTTTTTGTTGTTGTTGTTGTTGTTGAAGAGAGCAGACGACTCTTCACATCTGATAACATACAGATCTATGCAAGTGCTGAGGGTGCAAGGGGCACCAGAGTTTTCTTCCTTTGATAGGGGAGGGGAGGGGAGAGCAGGGGATTAGGGAGGAGGGGAGGAAGGGGCAACAAATAATGTAGTGCTGAAGTGAAAACCAAAAGAAACGCCATCAGGGCCAATCATGGACAATGTTGCTGGTCAGACATGTCTTTTTTTCAGATTGACATTTGGCTGTCAGGCTGGTGCTTTCAGCGCCCCCTGGAACTGTCTGTAGGTGAATGTGGGACACATGCTTTTAGTTCATTGGTGTTAAACTGTCCTTGTGTGAGCAGCGGGCACCTGTCTTCTCTTGAAGGGTGTTGAACTGTGCCTGGGAGAGTGATGGACAGCTGTCTTTAGCCAAACAGTGTGGAGAGTGAAGGACAACTATCTTTAGCCATGTGCCTGGGAGAGTGATGGACAGCTGTCTTTAGCCAAACAGTGTGGAGAGTGAAGGACAACTATCTTTAGCCAGTGTGCCTGGGAGAGTGATGGACAACTATCTTTAGCCAGTGTGCCTGGGAGAGTGATGGACAACTATCTTTAGCCAAACAGTGTGCCTGGGAGAGTGAAGGACAACTATCTTTAGCCAGTGTGCCTGGGAGAGTGATGGACAACTATCTTTAGCCAGTGTGCTTGGGAGAGTGATGGACAGCTGTCTTTAGCCAAACAGTGTGGAGAGTGATGGACAACTATCTTTAGCCAAACAGTGTGCCTGGGAGAGTGAAGGACAACTATCTTTAGCCAGTGTGCCTGGGAGAGTGAAGGACAACTATCTTTAGCCAAACAGTGTGCCTGGGAGAGTGAAGGACAACTATCTTTAGCCAGTGTGCCTGGGAGAGTGAAGGACAACTATCTTTAGCCAGTGTGCCTGGGAGAGTGAAGGACAACTATCTTTAGCCAAACAGTGTGCCTGGGAGAGTGAAGGACATCTATCTTTAGCCAGTAAAGCTTGGGAGAGTGATGGGGCAACTATCTTTAGCCAGTGTGCCTGGGAGAGTTGGACAACTATCTTTAGCCAAACAGTGTGCTTTGGAGAGTGATGGACAACTCTTTAGCCAGTGTGCTTGGGAGAGTGAAGGACAACTATCTTTAGCCAAGCAGTGTGCTTTGGAGAGTGATGGACAACTCTTTAGCCAGTGTGCTTGGGAGAGTGAAGGACAACTATCTTTAGCCAAACAGTGTGCCTGGGAGAGTGAAGGACAACTATCTTTAGCCAGTGTGCCTGGGAGAGTGAAGGACAACTATCTTTAGCCAGTGTGCCTGGAGAGTGAAGGACAACTATCTTTAACCAGTGTGCTTGGGAGAGTGAAGGACAACTATCTTTAGCCAAACAGTGTGCCTGGGAGAGTGAAGGACAACTATCTTTAGTCAAACGGTGTAGAGCTAGTATCTTTGGTTAGAAATGGACAACCATCGTCAGCTGAAAGATATAGAACTACCCATAGGTGAGGAGTGATGAACAACGATCTTTGCCTGAACAGAGTAAAACTACCAGTAGGTGAAGAATAATAGACAGCTGAGCTCTCTCTTTCTGAAGTATGTCAAATTACCTTTTAAAGTTAGGAGTGATGGACAGCTGTCATGAGCTTAAAGGTGTAGGTGAGACATGGACAACTGCCTGTCATCTGAAGGCTGTACAGCTACCCTTGCTGTGGTGTGATGGATAGTTAGCATTAACATGGACAACTGCCTGTCATCTGAAGGCTGTACAGCTACCCTTGCTGTGGTGTGATGGATAGTTAGCATTAGCTGAAGGTCTAGAACCATCCATGAGTGAGGAGTGATGATCAGCTATCTGCCCTCATGTGAGTGGGCAACATGACCTGCAGACAGGGTTTCACATCAGGTGAAAAGAAGAGGGGTAGATCAGGTGGTGAAATTTGAAGCCCAAGAAAGGCTTGAAAGAGTGGGTCATACACACACGAAAATAAAACGCAATCTGAGTTTACAAAAAACGGTCTCCCTACATAGACAGGTTTCATTGGAAGGTAGGCTCAAGTCACAGTAACTTTTTCTTCCATGGTGAAAAGAAACAAAAGGATGGAATTCTTAACCGGCGTTGTTCTGCCACCTATTTAACAAGAACTTGTGAAGTAGAAAGCACACAGAAGGAATGGTGATCCCCTCCCCACCCCACCCCACCCCCAAATTTTGTTCATGTGTTTATAAACATTGTATCCTGAAGGTCCTGTAAATGCCAGATGAATCTTCCAGAATGCTAGACAAACTGGGGTTTTGTTTTTAAATTAAATTACTAAGCATCCCCTGCAGGTCGAAAAATTGCACCAAACTTTGTATAAAAAGGAAGAAGTGGATGTACTTTAATGTGTTTGTGTCTGTTTTTGTGTTGTTACGATTGTGGCCACTCACATTCGCTCTTGGTGACTCAGCATATCCATACTGACTCACCTTATCAGAGTTACCTAACTCCACTTAAGCATGAACTGACTTCATCACATTCATATTGACTTCATCACATTGATATTGTCTGAGTAGCTGTCATCGATTTAGTCATGCTTGAGCTGCAGAATCATTCCAGTTGTGTGGAATGTACTTTTGCAATCAGTGGCCCTTGTTGTCAGACACACTCAGTATTAGTATTGTTCCGAAGGCAGTGCAGCAGGAATTGAAAATACCTGGTCAAATGCAGTGCCTTAATGCTTATCTTTTCCCAAATAGCCAGTATGGTGATGAAAAGTAGACTGGCCCCAGGAAAGGTGGAACAGCGAAAGAGTTATTGGTAGTTAGCCAGCAGTGGTGGATGGGTGGAAAAGGGCAAATATGTAGAGAAAATAAGTTGTTTAACTCTTCCGGTTTTTAAAATTGTTGATGTTTTAAGAAACAGGGCTCGGTTATTCTAGGGCTATTTGCTTTAACCTTATTGCTGCAATTTTTGTTTTATGTAACATTCTGACTTGGCTGTAAACAACATGAGTTGATTGTAAAATTCTTGTAACTTCCAACTTGGTTATTATTTGTTTTTTTAAGAGCAACAGACGAACTGAAAGCGAATGTACAGAACTGTGGTATTTTAAGAAAAAGAGAAAAAAAGAGAAAAATTGCTGAGCACTGTTGCAACTCTAAACAACACCAGATTTTGTTTGAAAATTTATTTGTGGAGATTCCTGTAAGTTGCTGCTTGATTTATTTTTTTAGAATGCCAAACGAAGTGAAAATGATGTAGGAAACTGGGGTACTACACACACTGCCACTGGAGTTTGCAGCAAGTGCAAATGTAGGCATGCAGTCTGCACGACTTTGAGCCATTGGTACTGGTTCACCAAGTGCAAATGTAGGCATACAGTCTGCACGACTTTGAGCCATTGGTACTAGTTCAGCAGCATTTGGGGTTGACACTCTTCTGTCATTCTAACACTCATATTGACATGGACATGAGATGACAGAGTAATTTTTTGAAATTGGGGGGTCCAGTTGAAGCACTTTCCAGTGGTGGCTTTTTTTCTTTCTTTTTTTTGATGGCTGATGTTCTGAAATGCATATCCTAGAGCTAAAACGTACTTCCTTACTAAGACCTTGTGCTTCCAAGGGAACGTAGGCCGTCAGTCTTTCCTCCAGCATACATGATTCTGGGTTGTTGTTTTTGTCCAGTATGGTTATAGGTCAAAGCCTCCAAGGTCACCTGTTTTGAACTGAAACACAGGGCCATAACAGAAATAGGAAGAAATGTTAGTTAAACTGGTACAGGCAGACAAGCGTGATAGAGATGAATGTTAGTTCAGAGGCTGAGACTGCTCTTACAGTGATTGTTGTGTGTGTTTCAGATATCTGTAAATTAGATCTAGGTGAATGTTAGTTCAGAGGCTGAGACTGCTCTTACAGTGATTGTTGTGTGTGTTTCAGATGTCTGTAAATTAGATCTAGGTGAATGTTAGTTCAGAGGCTGAGACTGCTCTTAAAATGATTGTTGTGTGTGTTTCAGATATCTGTAAATTAAATCTAGGTGAATGTTAGTTCAGAGGCTGAGACTGCTCTTAAAATGATTGTTGTGTGTGTTTCAGATATCTGTAAATTAAATCTCAGGAGGCTGGACATAGCCAGCAACCGTGTTCAGAAAATTCCCACCGTCTTTCGCAAACTAGAGGTTCTGGAGGAGATCATTCTGGAGCACAACCCCCTGGAGTCGCCTCCTGCTCACGTAAGTATCGATGTTCTTCCTGCAAGCAGTTGTCTTTCCTTTGTTCTTAGTTCAGCCCTGGGCTGCCATGATTCCTGCCGCTGTGGACCCTTATGTTGCGTGAGGTCACTCCTAGGGCTCTCCTCCCTTTTTGTGAAAATGGAGTAGCCCAAATTCATGTGCGCATTTGGGGAAGTCCAAATAGTAAGGGTGGGGGTGGGGTGGAGTTTGTATTACCGTAGTGTATTCTAATGGACTTTTCGGGCTTCTGTCAAACTGCAGAGCAATCCACAGCCTGTGGCAGAAACTGCCATGTACCAGGGAAGAAGCTCATGTTTCTGAACTTGAGGCCAGTATGAAAAAGAAATGTGTTTTTATTGGTAGGAAGATCTGGTGGAAACGTCAGTGTGGCTGAAGAAGGAAAACAGCTGAATGAGGCGTGGCGCTGTGGTTGAAGACTCAGCCTCAAGAAAGCATGTTCTGCGTTTTATGCCAGTGTTGTGTGGAGGCTGGAAGTGTTTGTTGTCGTTGTTGTTGTTTTGAATTTTGATACCCCTAAGGTTGATTTTGCTAGATTGAAAATGAAAAATCTTTCGTCTGCAAGAGACTGTGCCTGTTCCCTGACTCATACTATGGGCCCTCTGCAACACCTGGACTCCTGTCTTCACTCTCCTCTTTTGTTCAAAATTGATTTCAAATTCCGTGTGTAATAAGAAAAAAAAAAAAGAAGGAAATTTTAGAAGGTTTTGGTTGTTGATGTTGTGGTTGTTATTTGTTTATTTATTTTTTTTTTTTTTTCTAAATCACCTCTCACTTCCCACTTTACTGTTCTTGTGGCCTACCATGTCTACCATATACCACACTTGATGTAGTTTATTTTGATGGATTTTATGCTTTTGTCTCTGTTTGGCACATGCGTACAAAGTTAGTCTATCTTTGTCCCTGGACTCATCAGACATCATTGTAGAAGTTTGTCCCCTTGAACCATTGTCTGTTCATGCGTTGGTTCTTCACAGCTGGATTTGTTTGACCCCCTGTCAGTGGTGAATAAAGCCTATTTTTGCCCCTGAACAGTGTTTGCTTGAATCATGGCTGCAGCTCCTTCAAAGCCACATTAAAACAAAACTTTTTAGGATCTTTGTGTATGTGTGTGTGTTTATAACTTTATTGCGTTTCCACAGGTTAAGTGGAGCAGAACAATTGATTTGGCCAATTGGCTCATGGAGCATCTGATGTGGTGGAGTGTTGTGTGGTATCAAAAGATCAGTGAACAACAACAGTTCAAGATTGTAGCAGAAGCATGATAAGACTTGAAAGAAGGGCTGGGTTTTTTTTGCCTTCAGTGCTGTTTTATGTGAAGCGTGTGACAGACTTTTGATAACGAAAAGAAAAAAAAAGGGCACAAACATGCGTTTTCAGAAAGCAGAAGCTCCATTTTATGATGACTTTAGAGTTCACTCTTTGACTGGAAGCTGAGCGACTTGGGGAGGTGGAAGTTGGTGCATCTGTGTTCTCTCCATAACACAGAGACGGTAGTTGTGCCGCTGTAGAAAGACATGTGCCCAGAATTCCAGAAGGCCAGACCCAGCGTGGCGCTGAAGAAGGTGCTTCATAGACTAGAAACATAATACAGAGACAGTAGTTGTGCCGCTGTAGAAAGACATGTGACCAGAATTCCAGAAGGCCAGACCCAGCATGGCGCTGAAGAAGGTGCTTCATAGACTGGAAACATCAGATCACAGTGAGGGCACAGCCCTTCACTCTCACTCCTGTCATGGTAGAACACTTCAACACACAGATAGGTTTTGTGTCATGGTAGAACACTTCAACACACAGATAGGTTTTGTGTCATGGTACACTTCAACACACAGATAGGTTTTGTGTCACAGTACACTTCAACACACAGATAGGTTTTGTGTCATGGTACACTTCAACACACAGATAGGTTTTGTGTCATGGTACACTTCAACACACAGATAGGTTTTGTGTCATGGTACACTTCAACACACAGATAGGTTTTGTGTCATGGTACACTTCAACACACAGATAGGTTTTGTGTCATGGTACACCTCAACACACAGATAGGTTTTGTGTCATGGTACACTTCAACACACAGATAGGTTTTGTGTCATGGTACACTTCAACACAGAGATAGGTTTTGTGTCATTGTACACTTCAACAGAGAGATAGGTTTTGTGTCATGGTACACTTCAACACAGAGATAGGTTTTGTGTCATGGTACACTTCAACACAGAGATAGGTTTTGTGCCATGTACACTTCAACAGAGATACGTTTTGTGTCATAGTACACTTCAACAGAGACGTTTCAACACAGAGATACCTTTTGTGCCATTATATACTTCAACAGAGATATCTTTTGTGCCATTATATACTTCAACAGAGATACCTTTTGTGCCATAGTACACTTCAACAGAGAGATGCCTTTTGTGCCAACAGAGAGATACCTTTTGCACTGTGTGGTCGGTCTTTAGAATATGCAACACATTAATGTCTGTGTGCAAGCTTTATTTTCAATACAGTAGATTATGAAGGGCTAAAAAGAAGCATCCTGGACAGGGGAAGAATCCAAACTAGGAATTGCATTGTCTCATCTGTTGTCCGTCAGGATGGGCTTGAATCTCCATTTCATTAGATGAAAGTGGATTGACTGTGTTCATGTGTGCTTCCCATAGAAGTTGGCCTAGGGAGAACTAATGGAGTGACTGTGATTGGTTGTCAGATCTGCACACGAGGGCGGCAGCACATCATGAAGTACCTGCACACGGAGGCCATCAAGGAAGACAGGAAGCGCGGCATCCTGTCCGACTCCGACATGAAACGCCTCATCCGCAAATCCCTGCCCCCGCAACAGTATGCATCTCTTTACTGCTTATCTCCTGTTTGATTTCTTTTTTTTAATTTTTTTTTTATTGAGATGAGAGTGACTGAGTGCTTGTGGAGATAATTTCCAGAGACAAGTGAAGTCTGGTTGCTGAAAGGAGAGAGTAATCTTTATATAGACAGGAATAGAATTATGTGGTTTGGCAGCTAACCTAAAGCAAATTAGTTTCAGAAGGAATCAGTAGATGATGGTACGTGGATAGGTATGATAAAAAGAGGCAGATATGGAATGAATAGAGTACAGAATGAGGAAGAATTTTATGGTTTGTGTGGGTGATTCTGTAGCATGTGGCTGAGTTCCAGAATTGGTGGATTGTGGGGTGTGAAAGGCAGACCTGTGAACTTGTGTGTTTTCAGTGCAATTTGTCCACTTGGCTTCACTTTAATCTGCTTGACCCCCTCCCCTAAACTCTCATCTATACCGGAAAAAAAGGCTGTTTCATGTTTGCTTAGCAACAGCAACAGCTGCTGTATGTATAGCTAGTTTACAGTTTCAGCTGAAGTTTTGAGTGGCAACTTCCATTTATTTCATTTACCGCTGTCATTATGCAAAGCTTGAAGCGATTCGCATTGTCCTGAGCCAAAGGGGAAAAAATGTCCATAAACTTTTCGCTCAGAATGCACAGAAAAATGCCTGTGTTGTTCAGTCTGGTGTTAATATACATCATGCTCAATCTTGGACTTTAAAATTGGGCATGGAGGTTGCCTGGATGTCCAGCTTTACATGAGATGTGCAAAAGCCAGACTGATTTTTGGTCTTCTGTGAGCCAAGACACAGCAAAAGCATTGATGGCCCTGAAGGATGAAGAGGGGACCATGCTTCAAAGGAGAAATAGAAATGCACAAAAGCAAAGGAGAAATAGTTGGTAGTTTATTGCCGAAGTGCACAAAAGCAAAGGAGAAATAGGTGGTAGTTTATTGCCGAAATGCACAAAAGGAAAGGAGAAATAGGTGGTAGTTTATTGCCGAAATGCACAAAAGGAATGGAGAAATAGGTGGTAGTTTATTGCCGAAATGCACAAAAGGAAAGGAGAAATAGGTGGTAGTTTATTGCCGAAATGCACAAAAGGAAAGGAGAAATAGGTGGTAGTTTATTACCGAAATGCACAAAAGGAAAGGAGAAATAGGTGGTAGTTTATTGCCGAAATGCACAAAAGCAAAGGAGAAATAGGTGGTAGTTTATTGCCGAAATGCACAAAAGCAAAGGAGAAATAGGTGGTAGTTTATTGCCGAAATGCACAAAAGGAAAGGAGAAACAGGTGGTAGTTTATTGCCGAAATGCACAAAAGGAAAGGAGAAACACGTGGTAGTTTTTTGCCGAAATGCACAAAAGCAAAGGAGAAATAGGTGGTAGTTTATTGCCGAAATGCACAAAAGCAAAGGAGAAATAGGTGTAGTTTATTGCCGAAATGCACAAAAGCAAAGGAGAAATAGGTGGTAGTTTATTGCCGAAGTGCACAAAAGGAAAGGAGAAATAGGTGGTAGTTTATTGCCGAAATGCACAAAAGGAAAGGAGAAATAGGTGGTAGTTTATTGCCGAAATGCGAAAAAGCAAAGGAGAAATAGGTGGTAGTTTATTGCCGAAATGCACAAAAGCAAAGGAGAAATAGGTGGTAGTTTATTGCCGAAATGCAAAAAAGCAAAGGAGAAATAGGTGGTAGTTTATTGCCGAAATGCACAAAAGCAAAGGAGAAATAGGTGGTAGTTTATTGCCGAAGTGCCAAAAGGAAAGGAGAAATAGGTGGTAGTTTATTGCTGAAGTGCACAAAAGGAAAGGAGAAACAGGTGGTAGTTTATTGCCGAAATGCACAAAAGCAAAGGAGAAATAGGAGGTAGTTTATTGCCGAAATGCAAAAAAACAAACCAACCCACTTTAGCTTCATGTAAAGGTAAATGTACATTTCAGAGGGCCCATCCTTGTCATAGTGACCTAGAGACTGAATGAAAATTAGAAAAAAAAGTAACATACATCCAAAAATGAATGTTTCTAAATGTTCAGCAAAGAAAATCAAGAAAATCAAGTGTTGGGAATTGCAAAAGAAAAGGGTTGGTTTTTTTCTTGTTTTTTTGAGGGGTTAGTTTTGGTGTGATGCCTTGTTCAGATTCCTGTCTACTTCCACATATTCCTCTCTGTTGTTGGAAGACACTCCTTTTAAGTCCACTAAAGGGTTGGCAGGTCTGCAAGGGAAAGAATGTAAATGCCACACAACTGTTGGATGTCGATGGTTGCTTTTATAGATTGGTGATAGATTCCAAACGCAGGGGTAGGGGTAGTGGTGGTGATGGTGTGGTGGTGAGAATGTGGAGAAGAGGATGGAATTGTCTTTGGTGGTGTCTCATGCAGAACAAATGTTTTAGCAATCCATTCTCGGTTGATGAGGGTAACTACAGTGTAACAAGAAGAGGATGTTTTAGAGATCCATTCTTGGTTGATGAGGGTAACTACAAGGTAACAAGAAAAGGACGTTTCAGAAATCCATGCTTGGTTAATGAGGGTAACTACAATGTAACAAGAAGAGGACGTTTTAGAGATCCATTCTTGGTTGATGAGGGTAACTACAATTAACAAGAAAAGGACGTTTCAGAAATCCATGCTCGGTTAATGAGGGTAACTACAATGTAACAAGAAAAGGACGTTTCAGAAATCCATTCTTGGTTGATGAGGGTAATAACAATGTAACAAGAAAAGGACGTTTCAGAAATCCATTCTTGGTTGATGAGGGTAACCACAATGTAACAAGAAAAGGACGTTTCAGAAATCCATTCTTGGTTGATGAGGGTAATAACAAAGTAACAAGAAAAGGACGTTTCAGAAATCCATTGTCGGTTGATGAGGGTAATAACAATGTAACAAGAAAAGGACGTTTCAGAAATCCATTGTCGGTTGATGAGGGTAATAACAATGTAACAAGAAAAGGACGTTTCAGAAATCCATTCTTGGTTGATGAGGGTAACCACAATGTAACAAGAAAAGGGGACACAATTATCAACATTACCATTTGTTCTCTTTTGTATAGTTAGGGCTTCATGAGAATCCTTTCTCCTTGAATGTATTTTGTTTTTGTCACGAAAATTTGATGCAGCACCCAAATGGACGAGTGGTTAAAGTAAGTGTAAACAAAAGAAAAAAAAAAAAGAAGAATAAGAATCTGTATTGTGTGCCCTTGTGTTGAGATAATCTCCACAGGTTATTGGACACACAGGTAGGAACAATAAGAACACAGCATACAGGAAACACCTTGGAAATGTCTTGTCTGTGACTTTTATTGTTGAATTGTGTATGTGTGTGTGTAAGTGTGTGTGTGTGTGTGTGTGTGTGTGATCAGCCTCAGTTTTGTTTGTGTGTGAGAATTAAGCCTGAGAAATGTGATGGATATATTAGATTCTGTTCTCAACTTGTAGCCTGTGGTTAAGTGGACCTGTGTGAGTGTGTTTGAGTGTGCAGGTGGGTGTGCATAGGATTGTTGGCCCTTTGTGTGTGTAGGTGGTTTTGTGTGTGTGTGAGAGAGAGAGAGAGAGAGAGAGAGAGAGAGAGAGAGAGAGAGAGAGAGAGAGAGAGAGAGAGGTGTAAGGATGAAGGGGACTTTATGTGTGTGTGTGTGTGTGTGTGTGTGTGTGTGTGTGTGTGTGTGTGTGTGTGTGTGGAGAGAGAGAGAGAGAGAGAGAGAGAGAGAGAGAGAGAATGGTTATGCATAAATAAGGATGTGTGTGTGTAATCATGACTATAAGTGCTCATACACAGTAATGTGTGTGCATGGTGAAGTGAGTGACTAGTGATTTGGGTGTTCATGTATGACAGCATTTTCATCATTTCATTGTCGTTACCTTCTTTAAGTCCTTACTCGGGGAAAGAGCGAAGGTCAGTATAGTCATTATTGTCAGTTTTTTTTTCTTTCCTTTCTCACTGTTTGTGTCTTGATCACACGAGAGTTTTTACACAGTCATGTGTCACTGACTTGAAATTCAAGTAGAACAGTGTGTGGACAGGGACCATATTACCTCCCTTGCCTTGCTTGTGAAAGATGGGATCATTGGCTAACTTTGACAGCATTATGGAAGTGGCTTTGCTCGACAGATTGTTGGCTTCCATAGATTCAGATGTGATGATTTAATTCATTTTGATTGAATTTGTATTGATAGCAGTGAAAAGTTGATTGAATTTGTATTGATAGCAGTGAAAAGTTGATTGAATTTATATTGATTGCAGTGAAAAGTTGATTGAATTTGTGTTGATAGCAGTGAAAAGATATAGTTGCATTCCCTCCCAGCCCTTTTTCCATGGAAGATATACTGAAGGTTGTCATCATAGTGATAATTGCTAAGAAGCTGACTGTTTTATCTGTAAACAAGTGAATAAGAGTGGAATCAAAGAATTTTCACACACACCCCCTCCACACCCCCTTCCAATTTCAGTTTTTTACAATTTTTTGTTTTTACTGACTTTAAAAGAAAAATTACTATACCGCCAAACGAAACCTGCAAACAAATTACAAGACAAACATGATGTGTTTCAATCTCTTTGGACGGGGGCCGGAATAGCTCAGTTGGTAGAGCACCGGACTCATGATCCTGGGGTTGCGGGTTCAAATTTCGGTACAGGGGGATTTTTCCCTTGGAGTTAACATTGGTTCTGACTCCATTCACCATACAGTCCTTCGAATGAGACTATTAACCGAGGCTCCGTGTGTGAACGCATGCACAACATCTTGCACACACGTCAAATCCCATCACCAACTTTTGGAAGAGAAGGCCAGTTTGGCTGTTGGTATGGATGACACGTTACACATAACATGCACCTTCCCCGAAGATGGAGTATGGCTGCCTTAATGGCGGGATAAAAAAAACCGGTCATACACACAAAACTCCACTGCCTGTCTATACAGGCAGTGTGTGGAGGAGTATCAGCCTGCGTACGCAGAAAGAAAGAAAGAAAAAAACCTCTTTGGACTCCTTCACGCAAGAACAGCACTCAAGACAACAAAACCGAAGCAGGAACAGACAGTCACTTATCACCTCAAATTGGGTGGAAAATTGGGTCCTCTTCTCCGCTCTAGTTGACATGAGTATTCTTCGGGTTTTAGCCTTGTGTTCACTCTGTACTAATTTTAACTTGTTATGTATTTAAAACATCATGCATGGAATTACCATGACTATCCAAACTTAAAGAACTTCAACAAGATTTGTGCAGGCTTACAATAACGTAGCGTGTGCGTGCGCACAATACTCCCCCCCCCCCCCCCCAACTTATGTAATGCAGATAGAGTGGATCAAGTTTGACATCTGATAATTTCTAAGCATTTAAAAGTTGGAAATAATCGAATGATGTACATCAGCTGATCCTCTGTGAACCTGAAAAATGATGTCCCTAGCAAGATCACCTGAAGCGAGTGTTGGAACACTTGTTTATATAGCAATGCTCTTTACTGATTGCCTGTCTCACTTTGGGGGTTGGCACATGTTTATGCACATGAAGTCAGGGACCTAACTTGAACAGGAGATACACGTTTTTGTGTTCAGTGACACATCTTGGTGTGTAAAATCTTAGGTCACATTTTTACACACATGAAGTGAGGGACCTAACTTGAACAGAAGATACACGTTTTTGTGTTCAGTGACACATCATGGTGTGTAAAATCTTAGGTCACATTTTTCACACGTGTGGGTTATATTGACTTTCTTGAAAATTGTTTTGGCTTGGTTATTGTTTGGATTTTGTTTTTCTTTTCGTTTTTCTTTCCTGTCAAAAGTGGGTAGGATTTAGGAACATTTAGATGTGTGGGTGTGTATATCAGCGTACGTGAATGTGTTTTTGGGGTTTTTATAATGTTGGTGATGGGGATGATAAAGTTCAAGCTTCAGAAGATGCTTCCCCCCTTGTGTAAGTCTCTGAAAAGACTAATAAAATTCAGTGTTTCAAATGTATTTCTTCTTTTCTTTCCATATTCATTAGGTTATAAGAAAAATGCATTGGTGGCTGTTTCAACAATTATTTTGTAACTGTTGCTTTAGTCAGGTTAATTGATAACTATACTTGGTAATTATGATACATTGGCATTTGTGTTAACGTATTTCCCAGTAAAAAAGAAGGTATTTTGAAGCATT
>CM031613.1:81208885-81243885 GCA_018398815.1 Conus ventricosus | reverse complement strand
CAGTCCCAGTGCAGCAGAGAACCCCTCAGTCCCAGTGCAGCAGGGACATCACTGTCTGACTGCCCTGAGAACCCCTCAGTCCCAGTGCAGCAGAGAACCCCTCAGTCCCAGTGCAGCAGAGAACCCCTCAGTCCCAGTGCAGCAGGGACATCACTGTCTGGCTGCCCTGAGAACCCCTCAGTCCCAGTGCAGCAGAGAACCCCTCAGTCCCAGTGCAGCAGAGAACCCCTCAGTCCCAGTGCAGCAGGGACATCACTGTCTGACTGCCCTGAGAACCCCTCAGTCCCAGTGCAGCAGAGAACCCCTCAGTCCCAGTGCAGCAGAGAACCCCTCAGTCCCAGTGCAGCAGGGACATCACTGTCTGACTGCCCTGAGAACCCCTCAGTCCCAGTGCAGCAGAGAACCCCTCAGTCCCAGTGCAGCAGGGACATCACTGTCTGACTGCCCTGAGAACGCTGACCATGAACCTCACGCACTGCTCACTAACTACTTCTGTCAGTGTTCTGTGATTTTGTGCTGAGTTATTTTCCTTTCCTTTCTTTTCTTTTTTCTTTTGCTGCTGTGGTGTCATTAAGTGCTCTCTTAGTGATGTTGCTGCTACACTGGTTGTTCTGATTCTTTTATGCACAGCCACACCTGTCACATATCATTTCAGTGCCAGCAGTCCTCGGTGCTGGTGTATCGGTTTGTTGTGAGAGCATTTATAGGAGATGCTGTGCCGATTGATCTTGTGTGGGACACGCTGACCACATGCTAGAGCTGTAGTGATTGTTGCAGAGACAGTGTGTGTGAGCGTCTCTAAAAGTGGAATGGTGTGCGGCAGCATCTCAGGAGTTGAAATAGTGTGTTAGCATCTATGAAGAGGAGATAGCATGCACTGGCTTTTGTGAAGTGGAAAGTTTTGTGTGTGTGTGCTTTGTGTGTGTGTGGGCGTGTGGTTGTATGTGTGTGTGTGTGTGGTAGTGTGTGTGTGTGTGTGTGTGTGTGTTTATATGAAGGTGCGTGCATGCATGTTTACATGGATGTGGGTGTGTGTGAACATGATTGTGTGTGCGTGCATGAGTGCGCGCACTTGTTTGTAAGCAACTCTGAAATGGAGGTAGTGTGTGACTTTGAGCATTGTTCAACTGGAGTGAGTGTCAGCGTCTCTGTAATTGAGGTATATGCATGTGTGTGTGAGCATGTTTGATGAGGAGATAGTGTTGGAGAGGATCTGTGATGGGAAGATGGTGTGCCATTATCTCAGTGTGGAGATAGTGGTTGTGTGAGTATTTCTGTAATGGAGGTAATGGACATGATTGAAAAAGAATTCGTTTGTGTGAGCATTTCTGGAGTGCAGGGTGTGTGTGTGTGTGTGTGTGTGTGTGTGTGTGTGTGTGTGTGTGTGTGTGTGTGTGTGTTGCAATCATGAAGTGCTCATGAAAATGTGCTTATGCAGATTTGTTGTTTTTTAATCTAATCACCACCTCACACAGATCAGGGAAAGAGGCATGATTTCTTTAACCCTTAACTCTCCAGTTTTCTTTGTGCATTATATCTGCAGTTACATTTTTTTAAAGAGGTAATTGAATTTAAACTGATTTTTAAAAAAAAAATCTTAGATCTGAATCACATTGAATTTTGTATATAAGTTAAGGATGTTAGTTTGCTGTGCATGTGTGTTTTTGTATTGGTCATGCCTTTGCCTGACCGTAGCGGAAACTTACCGCACTAAGGGAATGTAGGATCCATCTGTTATTGTGAAGCTGACGCCCCACCTCCTGGTCGTCTTATACAATGCCACTGAAGTTTGAGCCAGTTGAAGCGTACCTGTACCATGCTCATCTCTCTGATTTGCGGGTGTGGGGGTATGATGATTCCACAGTGTTTGCCTCATGGACAGCCACTCATCACTGTCAGTCGAAGGCGCACTCTATACAAGCTGAAGTTTTCATGGTGTACAGCTGGATCAAAGCCATGTGCCAAAGATGGCCACTGTTCACATCAGCATGAGATGGGCATCTCAACACTCAAACCTTCCCAAATCTCTTGCTAGGGGAGTGAAGGAGGGTCACCTTGGACAGGCAGCGTAAGACTGCTTAGTAGTGAAGTGGAGTGTGGCAGACGGGAGGTGTGGAGGTGGAATGGTACTTTAAAGGTTAACAGACTTAACTCTTTCATTACTCATTGGAAAGCAGTCTACAGTGCTGAAAAGAGAGGAATACAAAACTATTAAGAAAGTGTAGGTCACTGAAGATGACAGAGTGGTAAGATCAGACCCATTTTGTGACGTATGGTGGCCACAGGACATCATTTGGGTAGAACCTTTTGTGGGGCTGTAACTCCTGTAGGTCACTGAAGATGACAGAGTGGTAAGATCAGACCCATTTTGTGACGTATGGTGGCCACAGGACATCATTTGGGTAGAACCTTTTGTGGGGCTGTAACTCCTGTAGGTCACTGAAGATGACAGAGTGGTAAGATCAGACCCATTTTGTGACGTATGGTGGCCACAGGACATCATTTGGGTAGAACCTTTTGTGGGGCTGTAACTCCTGTAGGTCACTGAAGATGACAGAGTGGTAAGATCAGATCCATTTTGTGACGTATGGTGGCCACAGGTCATCATTTGGGTAGAACCTTTTGTGGGGCTGTAACTCCTGTAGGTCAACAGTGTTGGCACTGAGACCAGCACAGTCAGACAGTAGTGTTCCTGGTCTCTGAGCCCTTGTTTTGGCTTTTAAAGCATTCAGTGGAATGGAAGCGTGCAGAGATGTTGGCATTGAGACCAGCACAGTCAGACAGTAGTGCTCCTGGTCTCTGAGCCTTTGTTTTGGCTTTTAAAGCATTCAATGGAGTGGAAGTGTGCAGAGACTTCCTTGCTTAGGAAAAAGAAATGAAAGCAAACAAACGACAAACAAACAACAAAACTCAACAGCAGCAGAACAACACATGAATCCAGTGTTGAGATCCTTTTTTCTGTCACCCTCTTTTGATTCACTTTTGAAAAAGAAAAATCTTCATCTGTCTTTTTGCAACTGTAGTCCATTTACGTATGGGCAAAACCCCTACCTTTTTCTTTCTCTCCTTCTGTTATGTTTTACATCCAGCCAGTTTTACTGTTGTTATCTGTCTGGTAGGTCATTGGTATTGTCCATCATTGTCCAGAATATGCATTGGCTCTTTGTTTTGCATGTTATTTGATTATGTTGCTTTTGTGTGTGTACTGTGTATGTCTTTGGCGTTGATATGTGTTCGATTTTTTTTTTAAACATTTTTTTCTTCCCTTTTTTTTTGACTGGGACTGACAACAAAGCTGAATGGCTGGAGCAGTCAGTTCAGTTCATGTTGTTGACTGCCCAGCTGACCTCTAAGAGGCCGTATCAGGCTGCATTCAATACAGCTTAGTCTTATCCAGCTTAGATGTGGACGATTGAACCATTGTGCTATGAATTGGTGCATATAGGAATACATGATACCTTTTTCCTTTCTCAACAGAACTCATTGATTGTTCTTTTATTTTTCTTCTTGACGATAGCCCTAAGGGACCATGTCCCCTTGGAAGTGAGAAATCAGTGTGAAGTGATGTTGAGATTGCTGTATGTGCAGAACGTCAGACGAGTTCCGGCAGATGCTGGAAGCGCCGGAAGCCAAGTGGAAGCGCCACACCGTGCTGAGCAGTGACTCAGGTTACAGCACCGCCGACAGTTTGGACAAGTGTGGCTGGAACCACAGCGAGGTCAGGGGTCATCGCCGCTGTTGTCATCTTTGTCGTTGTTGCCGTTGTTGTTGTTGGGTGGATGTTTTGCTTGTGCTGTAGTGTTTTTGATGTAGGGCTGTTTGTAGTGTATGTGTTTGTCAGTGTTGTGGACAGATTTCTTTTTTTTGTGTGTGTTTCCCCCCCTAATGCCGAATTTGTAGGTGTTTTAGTCACAGTGATAGAGTTTGGTGTGGTTATTTTAGCAATTTGTTTGGACTGGATTTATTTATTTTTTTTTATTTTTTTTTTTTTGGTGCTGGTAGGTTTGTGTAAGAACTGGAAAACCTGCCTGTTAGTTCATTGCTCTTAGGAAGTGTCTCTTGCATCAATCCTTCCGTTTTAATTCTGCTGGATAGGCATGCTTGACTCGTGCGTCTACACTTTGTCTGTGGTCAACTCTGTTGATGTACTGTGGATGGAATTGTGTGTGATAACCAGTACTTGTGCATGGTAAAGAAAACAGGCTTGGGGATAACTGAGGTTTATGGGGCACTGCCTAAGCAAGATTGATGTGAAGATGGTATCATCTGTGTGTGTGTGTGTGTGTGTGTGTGTGTGTGTGTGTGTGTGTGTGTAAAGGTAAGGTAAGGTAATGTTGCTTATAGCCCAGCCGACCACAAAGGACCATATCAAGGCTGCCACCATGTTGAAGTCAACTCAGTATGTGTGTGTGTGTTGTGTGTGTGTGTGTGTGTGTGTGTGAGAGAGAGAGAGAGAGAGAGAGAGAGAGTAAGTATCGTTGAGACTGTTACGTTCGTTATCAGTTGGTGACACCTTTATGCAGTGCATGACTGGAATGGTCTTATAACCATTGATCATTGTACATAGTGTAGTCTTCCTAGCTGCTGAGAAAAAGCCAATGGTAGAGTTTACTCTCCCCCCCCCCCCCAACACACACACACACACACACACACACACACACACACACACACACACACACACACACACAAACAAGCTCCCTGCCGATATGAATTTATAGTGGTCTGAGGCTATGAACGTGTGTTGAAGGTATGCAAAGAGGTGTGAGTGTGTTGTGTAATCCAGGGGTGTGGCATGCACTGAACGTATGGGAAGGGGGAATGGAGGGGTGTGGCATGCACTGAACGTATGGGAAGGGGAATGGAGGGGTGTGGCATGCACTGAACGTATGGGAAGGGGGAATGGAGGGGTGTGGCATGCACTGAACGTATGGGAAGGGGGAATGGAGGGGTATGATGATGCACTGAACGTATGGGAAGGGGGAATGGAGGGGTATGCTGATGCACTGAACGTATGGGAAGGGGGAATGGAGGGGTATGCTGATGCACTGAACGTATGGGAAGGGGGAATGGAGGGGTATGATGATGCACTGAACGTATGGGAAGGGGGAATGGAGGGGTATGCTGATGCACTGAACGTATGGGAAGGGGGAATGGAGGGGTATGCTGATGCACTGAACGTATGGGAAGGGGGAATGGAGGGGTGTGATGATGCACTGAACGTATGGGAAGGGGAATGGAGGGGTATGATGATGCACTGAACGTATGGGAAGGGGGAATGGAGGGGTGTGGCATGCACTGAACGTATGGGAAGGGGAATGGAGGGGTATGATGATGCACTGAACGTATGGGAAGGGGGAATGGAGGGGTGTGGCATGCACTGAACGTATGGGAAGGGGGAATGGAGGGGTATGATGATGCACTGAACGTATGGGAAGGGGGAATGGAGGGGTGTGGCATGCACTGAACGTATGGGAAGGGGGAATCAAGGGGTATGATGATGCACTGAACGTATGGGAAGGGGGAATGGAGGGGTATGATGATGCACTGAACGTATGGGAAGGGGGAATGGAGGGGTGTGGCATGCACTGAACGTATGGGAAGGGGGAATGGAGGGGTGTGGCATGCACTGAACGTATGGGAAGGGGGAATGGAGGGGTGTGGCATGCACTGAACGTATGGGAAGGGGGAATGGAGGGGTGTGATGATGCACTGAACGTATGGGAAGGGGGAATGGAGGGGTATGATGATGCACTGAACGTATGGGAAGGGGGAATGGAGGGGTATGATGATGCACTGAACGTATGGGAAGGGGGAATGGAGGGGTGTGATGATGCACTGAACGTATGGGAAGGGGGAATGGAGGGGTGTGATGATGCACTGAACGTATGGGAAGGGGGAATGGAGGGGTGTGGCATGCACTGAACGTATGGGAAGGGGGAATGGAGGGGTATGATGATGCACTGAACGTATGGGAAGGGGGAATGGAGGGGTATGATGATGCACTGAAGTGACGGAAAGGGGCACAATGCTCAGTCATCGCAAGGTATGAGAAGACATTAGAATTACAGAAGGGGTATGAACATGTTGTAATGCAGGGGTAATGACATGTATCAGGGGTGTAGAAAGGGGTATGAACATGTTGTAAAGCAGGGGTAATATCAGGGGTGTAGAAAGGGGTATGAACATGTTGTAATGCAGGGGTAATGACATGTATCAGGGGTGTAGAAAGGGGTATGAACATGTTGTAAAGCAGGGGTAATATCAGGGGTGTAGAAAGGGGTATGAACATGTTGTAAAGCAGGGGTAATATCAGGGGTGTAGAAAGGGGTATGAACATGTTGTAAAGCAGGGGTAATATTAGGGGTGTAGAAAGGGGTATGAACATATTGTAAAGCAGGGGTAATATGGGTGTAGAAAGGGGTATGAACATGTTGTAATGCAGGGGTAATGACATGTATCAGGGGTGTAGAAAGGGTTATGAACATGTTGTAATGCAGGGGTAATGACATGTGTCAGGGTTACAGAAAGGGGAAGTGTAATGTGTATGAAAGGCATGTGAGTGTGTTGTCATCCAGGGGAATGACTATCTTTTAAAGTCATAGAAATGGGCATGAATGTATTGTAATCAGGGTGGGTAGACTTGTTTCTGAAGTTGCATTAAGGGTAAGGATGTATAGTTATCAGGGTGGGTAGACTTGTTTCTGAAGTTGCATTAAGGGTAAGGATGTATAGTTATCAGGGTGGGTAGACTTGTTTCTGAAGTTGCATTAAGGGGAAGGATGTATAGTTATCAGGGGAAATGGTTATGTCTTGTAGTATTGAAAGAGATGCATCGTGCAGTCATCAGGGAATAAGAACTTCATGTATTCAGGGTATAGAAAGGGGTGTGAATGTGTTGTCATCCAGAAGTAAGGACGTGGATTGAAGTCATAGAAAGGGGAATATGAACTTCATGTAATGTATTCAGGGTATAGAAAGGAATATGAACTTCATGTATTCAGGGTATAGAAAGGGGTGTGAATGTGTTGTAATCCAGAGGTAAGGACGTGGATTGAAGTCATAGAAAGGGGAATAAGAACTTCATGTATTCAGGGTATAGAAAGGGGTGTGAATGTGTTGTCATCCAGAAGTGAGGACGTGGATTGAAGTCATAGAAAGGGGAATAAGAACTTCATGTATTCAGGGTATAGAAAGGGGTGTGAATGTGTTGTCATCCAGAAGTAAGGACGTGGATTGAAGTCATAGAAAGGGGAATAAGAACTTCATGTATTCAGGGTATAGAAAGGGGTGTGAATGTTTGTCATCCAGAAGTAAGGACGTGGATTGAAGTCATAGAAAGGGGAATATGAACTTCATGTATTCAGGGTATAGAAAGGAATATGAACTTCATGTATTCAGGGTATAGAAAGGGGTGTGAATGTGTTGTAATCCAGAGGTAAGGACGTGGATTGAAGTCATAGAAAGAGGAATATGAACTTCATGTATTCAGGGTATAGAAAGGGGTGTGAATGTGTTGTCATCCAGAGGTAAGGACGTGGATTGAAGTCATAGAAAGGGGAATATGAACTTCATGTATTCAGGGTATAGAAAGGAATATGAACTTCATGTATTCAGGGTATAGAAAGGGGTGTGAATGTGTTGTCATCCAGAAGTAAGGACGTGGATTGAAGTCATAGAAAGGGGAATAAGAACTTCATGTATTCAGGGTATAGAAAGGGGTGTGAATGTGTGTAATCCAGAGGTAAGGATGTGGATTGAAGTCATAGAAAGGGGAATATGAACTTCATGTATTCAGGGTGTAGAAAGGGGTGTGAATGTGTTGTCATCCAGAAGTGAGGACGTGGATTGAAGTCATAGAAAGGGGAATAAGAACTTCATGTATTCAGGGTATAGAAAGGGGTGTGAATGTGTTGTCATCCAGAAGTGAGGACGTGGATTGAAGTCATAGAAAGGGGAATAAGAACTTCATGTATTCAGGGTATAGAAAGGGGTGTGAATGTGTTGTCATCCAGAAGTAAGGACGTGGATTGAAGTCATAGAAAGGGGAATAAGAACTTCATGTATTCAGGGTATAGAAAGGGGTGTGAATGTGTTGTCATCCAGAAGTGAGGACGTGGATTGAAGTCATAGAAAGGGGAATAAGAACTTCATGTATTCAGGGTATAGAAAGGGGTGTGAATGTGTTGTCATCCAGAAGTAAGGACGTGGATTGAAGTCATAGAAAGGGGAATATGAACTTCATGTATTCAGGGTATAGAAAGGAATATGAACTTCATGTATTCAGGGTATAGAAAGGGGTGTGAATGTGTTGTAATCCAGAGGTAAGGACGTGGATTGAAGTCATAGAAAGAGGAATATGAACTTCATGTATTCAGGGTATAGAAAGGGGTGTGAATGTGTTGTCATCCAGAGGTAAGGACGTGGATTGAAGTCATAGAAAGGGGAATATGAACTTCATGTATTCAGGGTATAGAAAGGAATATGAACTTCATGTATTCAGGGTATAGAAAGGGGTGTGAATGTGTTGTCATCCAGAGGTAAGGACGTGGGTTGAAGTCATAGAAAGGGGCGCCGTTCTTCAGGTTTGACCAGCCTGCACCCACTTGACTTTTGGGGTAGCTAATCATACCACCACTACTACACCCAACCCTCAGCTTTGACTTGGGATATAATCCCTCTTCATTAAAAAAAAAAAAAAGGGAATCCCTGTATGTGCACGAGGGGAGGGCAAGGAGAGAGAGGGGGAGGAAGAAGAAGGGGAAGGTGGGGGAAAAGGGGGGTAACATGTGTTTTCTTCTGTATATATTTTTATGATGGCTGGGTGGGAGGGGGAGGTGGGGAAGGGGGTGGGGCTTGTAATTTCCCTTCATTTATTTTTATTGGGAACCCTGAATGTGCGTGTGTGTGTGTATGCGAGTGGGTGCATGCATGATTTCATGTGTGCATGTGTTAGTTCCTGCGTGTGTGCGTGCGTGTGTACATTGTATGTTTTGTTGCTGTTTTGGTAATGGTTTGATGATTGTATTGAATTGTACTCATTATTCTCACAGATGATTAGGATTGCTTTACTCTCAGTTGCACATACATTATATGCCAAAATCTTGTTAAATTAGTTCAGCCTTTTTTCGTTTCTTTTGTTATGAAAACCAAGGGTATAACCTGACAGTGAATGGTTTCAGTCAGTGTGTGTGTATATGTTCTTCTATTCCCAAATTCTTGTCGAGCGTTGTTCATATAATGTCGTGTGTGTGGGGTGGCGGTGTGTGTGTGTGTGTGTGTGTGTGTGTGTGTGTGTGGGGGGGGGGGGGGGGGGGGGGGGGATAGAGTGGGGGGGGGGGGGATAGAGTGGGAGGGGGGGGGGGGGATGTGGCTTGTGCATCTGTTTTAGTGCTTGCTTTGTGACCTATTGTTTTGATGCCTTTTTCCCAATATTGTGCAATGTTAATGGAAACTTTTATTTTTTCCTGTATTGTAAAGCGCTCTGAGGATGAGTCTTCTCTCATCGAAGAGCGCTATATAAGCTCGATTTTTATTATTATTATTATGTTTGTGCAGGTATGAGTGGTGTGCAGTGTGTGTTCGTTCATGTCTAGACATGATAGCCTATATCATATGGAACATTCCCATGCATGTGATATCATTATGTTTGCTAGAACTGTACAGTTAGCATTTTTCTCTGCTTTTTATATATAAACAGGTGATGTGTTTCTTTTGGCCTTGTGCATTCATCAACATAGCTGTTTTGGTTGACAGTTGTAATGAAGATGACTTAAAGCTGCATGTACTTTAGACTGGCCTATTGCATTTGGTTGACTTTTCCTTAATGCTTTCTTATGCTTTTTTCTTTCTT
Organism: Conus ventricosus; assembly: GCA_018398815.1. Taxonomy (NCBI): domain Eukaryota; kingdom Metazoa; phylum Mollusca; class Gastropoda; order Neogastropoda; family Conidae; genus Conus; species Conus ventricosus. Next base: position 81,234,035 of record CM031613.1, on the reverse strand, counting down.
TTCTTTTTTTTTTTTTTCTTCTTCCTTTTCCACCTTTGGTTGCTGTGTGACTGTGCCTCCCTGCCGCTGTGCTGTGATGTCTCCAATCCTTGCTGTGATGTCATCATTCTTTGCTGTGATGTCACCACTATGTGCTGTTGTTGGGTGTGCTGCACGGTTTCCCTCTGTCACCTGTCACCTTACGGCTGATGCACCAACGTGGCGAACTCCCATCGTCAAAAACCGTCACGGCGGCTATATGGTTTGAATGGGTATCATTTTTGGTGTTCTCCAACTTTGTTTGCCCTGCCTGTCTGACTTGCAATATCGTAACTCTCTCTCTCTCTCTCCCTTTCTCTTCTGTTTTTCTCTCTTTGTTTCTCTGTCTCTCTGTGTCTGTGCACCTCCTCTTTCTGTTGTCTGTCTGCGTCTGTCCACCTCTGTTTGTTGCTGCCTCTGTCTCTTGCCTCTCTCTTGTGTCTCATTTGTGGAATATGATTTGATAATATGGGTGTGTGTATGCGCTCTATGCTGATGGTTGTGGTGATGGTTGTCGTTGGCCATGTGTTAAATCTACCACACTGGTGATGGTGTGGTTGCCATGCATTAAATCTACCACTCGGCTTCCTATGACCAATGATGATGATGTTGACTGTGGTGGTGATGGTGTGGTTGCCATGCGTTAAATCTACCACTCGGCTTCCTATGACCAATGGTGATGATGTTGACTGTGGTGGTGATGGTGTCGTTGCCATGTTCAATCTCACACACGGCTTCCTATGACCAATGGTGATGATGTTGACTGTGGTGCACCCTGGTGACAAACGGCGGTTCTCCCCTGGCCTGAATCCTTGTAATGGTTGATGTACATGGCTGGGGCTGTTTGCTGATGGATGCTGTGTGTGGGATGTTGCCACTCCTGGTGGGGGTGGACAGCAAGGGGTGATGGGGGACGTGGATGAGAACAGCGTGCTGGCCTTCAGGGCGGCAGAGGCCGTGTGGGAACAGAGACAGGGTCACAACACCAACGTCAACGCTCACATCCTCTCCGACCTCGCCCGCGCCCGCCTTCACCCCACCCCAGCCTCCCCGTCCCTCAACAGACGCTCCGTCTCCCCGCTGCCTGGAGGTGGCCGCGGCAACGCCGGTTCTCCTCAGCCTTCGGCTGCGGCGGCGGCAGCGCCAGCATCTCCCAGAGACTTTAGCCAGGTGCCTGCGTCGTCGCCGATGCTAACGCCCCCCTCCCCGATCATGCAGCGCTACAGTGCTCCGCCCTCTCCGCTGGCGCAGCGCCACGCCACGCCCCTTCGCCCCTCGCTCAGCGTCATTCCAACCACCATCACCACCACGTCAACCATCAGCCCTTGCACCAGCGGCAAAACCCCTGTCCCCCATCACAGTCACATTACCATAACCACGCCCCGCCCCCTCTCTCCTCCCTGCCCCCGCACCCTCAGGGTCACCACCTTGACCCTCGCTCCGTCCACCCCCCACACCACCACCACCCCCACCCAGCTCCCCATGGCTCTAGTCATCCGTACGGGGAGGGGGGAGGAGGTGGGGAGGAGTTCCCCCCTCCTCCTGCCCCCTTGGCCTTGGTGGAGGAGGAGGAGCTGACCCCTCCGGTGACCCCTCCCACCCCCCTGGCTCAGCAAGTGATGAACGTCACAGGGTCCCTAGAAGACGAGTTTGCTAGGGTTAGTGCCTTCGTGATGCATCGTGGTCTGGTGTCTAACTCAGTCGCTCTCCCTACATTTCTTTCTCTCTCTCTCTTTCTGTCTCTCACTCCATAGATCTGTATCTATATATCTATATCTGTTATCTGTCTGTCTGTCTGTCAGTCTAACTTACATACAAAGATTTATATCATTTGTGTTTCTGTTCTGAGAATCTGGTTGCATTATGTGGGTCATTGGAAAGATGATAATGGATGTATGTATATGGCCTTATAGCTGCATGCATGTATTACTCTACGAATAGGTGTGTTCTTCTTCAATTTAACGTCTATCCACGTTAAGTGATATTAGACAATCTTAGAGGGAAAGGGGGAAGGGGTAGAGGTATTAAGTAATATATTCAAAGGCTTTGAAGAAAAACAGCAACAGCAACAATAAAATAAATAGGTGTGTGTGTGTGTGTATGTGTGTGTGTGTGTGTGTGTGTGTGTGTGTGTGTGTGTGTGTGTGTGTGCGCGCCCACGTGTGTGTTTGCATTGACCTACTTTCCGACCTGTGTGGATCGTGGACCATAATATGTGTTAGTTTGTGCATCTAACAGTGTTTTCCTATATGTTTGTGTACATGAGCTGTTTTGTGTCTGAAATCTGACAGTTTGTGTAACTTACAGTGTCCTTCTCTATGTTTGTGTACATGAGCTGTTTTGTGTCTGAAATTTGACTACCACAGTAACAGTAGCTCATTATGCTTGTCTTGATTGGGGGGGGGAGGGGGGGGGGGAGGGGGGGGGGGGGGGGGGGGTTAGAAGAAAAAAAACCCAGCAACCCATAATGACAAGGATATAGGCATGGTACAAAACTTTCTGCTTTCTGGCACTTTCCCCAATGCCCAAGATGCCTGTTCATTGTAATTCAGAATTCAGTTTAGTATTGGTAGAAAAATGAAAACTGGCAGCTATTTAAGTATGGTAACAGAGAGAAAGCATGAGGCTGAGTGAGTGAAACAAATGAACAAGCATGTGTGTGAATGTGTGTACATGTAAATTCCATATGAACTCAGAAAGGGACTTTGCAATGCTGCAGATTTGCTATAATTGAGTATTCTTATACAGAATGTGTGCTAGAGGAAACTTCGTCTTTGAGCTAGTTTAACTTTTGAGAGATCAGAGCTTAAGAAAAAAAAGAAGAATGTTATTAGAAATCCAGTGTCATCAAATGTTTTGTGTCCATGTTATATATTTGCTCCTGACATCATTAAACTTCTTACAATCTGACTATGGTTTCAGATTTTTCAGGTAACAAGTTGAGAAAGACACCATGTTGAAATCTCTGTGTGGTCTGTCTTGTCGATGTGTTTGAGGCAACTGACAAATCAGTTGCAGATTTCTTTAACCATTCATTGTGATCTTTATTTTCGTTGTTTTTTTTTGTGTTTTTTTTTTGGTGAACAGTATGTTGCTGTTTGTTTGCATGATGTTGTGTTGTTGGTTTGTTCTCGAAGCTGTTTGCTGTTGAACATTACTGATGAATTCTGTACGTGATTGCATGGTGTTCAGGATGACGGGAACTATAGAATGTGTAGTGTTTCCTGTGTTCATCGTGTCAGCCCTGCGCGTACTGTTTTACACCAGTTGATGATGGTAATTGTGTCAGTCAGCATCCATCCTGTCAGTTCATCATGCTTTCTATATGAAGTATGTGTACTAATAAGCGATTGATACATAGCATGTGTGTGTGTGTGTGTGTGTGTGCGCGCATTTGTGTGTGTGCACTTTTCTGGTGCACATATTATCTGTTAATGATATGTCAATAGATTGATTTTGCATGATCTAGTTGTACCCTTCAAACAGAAAAGGGATTTTACTTCCCTTCTCCCCTGCAGTTATATCCATTGACCAGAAAAAGGATTTCACTTCCCTGCTGTCCCTACAATTATATCCTTAAACCAGAACAGGGATTTCACTTCTTTACTGCCCCTACAATTATATCTTTTAACCAGAAAAAGGGAATCACTTCCCTGTGTCCCTACTATTATATCTTTTAACCAGAAAAAGGGAATCACTTCCCTGCTGTCCCTACAATTATATCTTTTAACCAGAAAAATGGAATCACTTCCCTGTGTCCCTACAATTATATCTTTTAACCAGAAAAAGGGAATCACTTCCTGCTGTCCCTACAATTATATCTTTTAACCAGAAAAAGGGAATCACTTCCCAGTTCTCTCCATCCATCCACTCTCCTCCCATCTCTCAGAATGTGAGATGTAACCTGTGCTCCACCTCCCATCTCTCAGAATGTGAGATGTAACCTGTGCTCCACCTCCCATCTCTCAGAATGTCAGATGTAACCTGTGCTCCACCTCCCATCTCTCAGAATGTCAGATGTAACCTGTGCTCCACCTCCCATCTCTCAGAATGTCAGATGTAACCTGTGCTCCACCTCCCATCTCTCAGAATGTGAGATGTAACCTGTGCTCCACCTCCCATCTCTCAGAATGTGAGATGTAACCTGTGCTCCACCTCCCATCTCTCAGAATGTGAGATGTAACCTGTGCTCCACCTCCCATCTCTCAGAATGTGAGATGTAACCTGTGCTCCACCTCCCATCTCTCAGAATGTCAGATGTAACCTGTGCTCCACCTCCCATCTCTCAGAATGTCAGATGTAACCTGTGCTCCACCTCCCATCTCTCAGAATGTGAGATGTAACCTGTGCTCCACCTCCCATCTCTCAGAATGTGAGATGTAACCTGTGCTCCACCTCCCATCTCTCAGAATGTGAGATGTAACCTGTGCTCCACCTCCCATCTCTCAGAATGTCAGATGTAACCTGTGCTCCACCTCCCATCTCTCAGAATGTCAGATGTAACCTGTGCTCCACCTCCCATCTCTCAGAATGTCAGATGTAACCTGTGCTCCACCTCCCATCTCTCAGAATGTGAGATGTAACCTGTGCTCCACCTCCCATCTCTCAGAATGTCAGATGTAACCTGTGCTCCACCTCCCATCTCTCAGAATGTCAGATGTAACCTGTGCTCCACCTCCCATCTCTCAGAATGTGAGATGTAACCTGTGCTCCACCTCCCATCTCTCAGAATGTGAGATGTAACCTGTGCTCCACCTCCCATCTCTCAGAATGTCAGATGTAACCTGTGCTCCACCTCCCATCTCTCAGAATGTCAGATGTAACCTGTGCTCCACCTCCCATCTCTCAGAATGTCAGATGTAACCTGTGCTCCACCTCCCATCTCTCAGAATGTCAGATGTAACCTGTGCTCCACCTCCCATCTCTCAGAATGTCAGATGTAACCTGTGCTCCACCTCCCATCTCTCAGAATGTCAGATGTAACCTGTGCTCCACCTCCCATCTCTCAGAATGTCAGATGTAACCTGTGCTCCACCTCCCATCTCTCAGAATGTCAGATGTAACCTGTGCTCCACCTCCCATCTCTCAGAATGTGAGATGTAACCTGTGCTCCACCTCCATCTCTCAGAATGTCAGATGTAACCTGTGCTCCACCTCCCATCTCTCAGAATGTCAGATGTAACCTGTGCTCCACTCTAACGTCATTCCCTGCCTGTCCACCTCCCCTGCCCTCGTCTGCCTGGAGTTTGCTCGGAAGCTTGGCTTGCTGTGAGATGTTGTTGAAGGATGACCATGTCACTGTTCTGCTTGTCTGAGGAGTTCTTTTCTGGAGTTCCATGCAGTCATCATGTCTGGCTGTTGTGATACAGTGTCTGCATGATTTGGCCTTGTGGGCAGGTAGCGCTGACATTCACCTGTTGTGATACAGTGTCTGCATGATTTGGCCTTGTGGGCAGGTAGCGCTGACATTCACCTGTTGTGATCCAGTGTCTGCATGATTTGGCCTTGTGGGCAGGTAGCGCTGACATTCGCCTGTTGTGATACAGTGTCTGCATGATTTGGGCGGCTGGCCTTGTGGGCAGGTAGCGCTGACATTCACCTGTTGCAGGCCACTGTTTTGTGCCTAGTTCCTTGCTGGCACACATTGCCAGTGTTTGGTGGTGGTTGTTGCTGTGACAGGATGATAGCGCTGACCTGTAGGTGTTGCTGTGGTGACAGCGGTGCTCTCTGAGCGTTGCTTGCACTGAATGATAGTGCTGTGTCTTGGTGTTTCTGTGACAGGATGATAGTGCTGACCTGTAGGAGTTGCTGTGATGATAGTGGTGCTCTCTGAGCGTTGCTTGCACTGAATGATAGTGCTGTGTCTTGGTGTTGCTGTGACAGGATGATAGCGCTGACCTGTAGGTGTTGTTGTGATGATAGTGGTGCTCTCTGAGCGTTGCTTGCACTGAATGATAGTGCTGTGTCCTGGTGTTGCTGTGACAGGATGATAGCGCTGACCTGTAGGTGTTGCTGTGATGATAGCGGTGCTCTCTGAGCGTTGCTGTCACTGAATGATAGTGCTGTCTCCTGGTGTTGCTGTGACAGGATGATAGCGCTGACCTGTAGGTGTTGCCGTGATGATAGCGGTGCTCTCTTAGTGTTGCTGTCACTGAATGATAGTGCTGTCTCCTGGTGTTGCTGTGACTGGATGATAGTGGTATCCTCCGAGTATGTCCATGTGGTAATGCTGTTGTCTGGTTACTGCAGTGGCCCATGCTGTTTGCTTTTCCCTTTGCTGCAAGCATGATCTCTTGTGTTTTGTTTGGGTCTGCCTGTGGATGTGATCCAGATGGACTGTGGGCCTTGATGCTCCTTGCATGGATTCTTGTGGAAGTAAAAGAAAAGCTGTGTTGTCCAGTACCTCTGGCTTGAGGTGATGGATAATGTGTGAATAAGTCGCCCCTTTCTGATGAAGTTATGCCATGGACCCAGAGTTGTATTTCATTATGAAGTGGATGGGTGATATGCATTGGCCTTGCAGTTTTGAACGCTCACATCCTGGGTTCTCAGAATTTGTGCATCACACACACACATTGAAACTGCCAAACATTTCAGAATTTGTGCATCACTCACACACATTGAAACTGCCAAACATTTCAGAATTTGTGCATCACACACACACATTGAAACTGCCAAACATTTCAGAATTTGTGCATCACACACACACATTGAAACTGCCAAACATTTCAGAATTTGTGCATCACACACACACATTGAAACTGCCAAACATTTCAGAATTTGTGCATCACACACACACATTGAAACTGCCAAACATTTCGGAATTTGTGCATCACACACACACATTGAAACTGCCAAACATTTCAGAATTTGTGCATCACACACACACATTGAAACTGCCAAACATTTCAGAATTTGTGCATCACTTACACACATTGAAACTGCCAAACATTTTAGAATTTGTGCATCACACACACACATTGAAACTGCCAAACATTTCAGAATTTGTGCATCACTCACACACATTGAAACTGCCAAACATTTTAGAATTTGTGCATCACACACACACATTGAAACTGCCAAACATTTTAGAATTTGTGCATCACACACACACACACTGAAACTGCCAAACATTTCAGAATTTGTGCATCACTCACACACATTGAAACTGCCAAACATTTTAGAATTTGTGCATCACACACACACATTGAAACTGCCAAACATTTCAGAATTTGTGCATCACTCACACACATTGAAACTGCCAAACATTTTAGAATTTGTGCATCACACACACACATTGAAACTGCCAAACATTTCAGAATTTGTGCATCACTCACACACATTGAAACTGCCAAACATTTCAGAATTTGTGCATCACTCACACACATTGAAACTGCCAAACATTTTAGAATTTGTGCATCACACACACACACACTGAAACTGCCAAACATTTCAGAATTTATGCATCACACACACACACACACACACACTGAAACTGCCAGACATTTCAGAATTTGTGCATCACACACACACACACACACACACACACACACACACACATTGAAACTGCCAAACATTTCAGAATTTGTGCATCACACACACACATTGAAACTGCCAAACATTTCAGAATTTGTGCATCACACACACACATTGAAACTGGCAAACATTTCAGAATTTGTGCATCACACACACACATTGAAACTGCCAAACATTTCAGAATTTGTGCATCACACACACACATTGAAACTGGCAAACATTTCAGAATTTGTGCATCACACACACACATTGAAACTGCCAAACATTTCAGAATTTGTGCATCACACACACACATTGAAACTGCCAAACATTTCAGAATTTGTGCATCACACACACACATTGAAACTGCCAAACATTTCAGAATTTGTGCATCACACACACACATTGAAACTGGCAAACATTTCAGAATTTGTGCATCACACACACACATTGAAACTGCCAAACATTTCAGAGGGAGGCTAGAAACTTGCAACAAAATGTTTGCCAGTTACTTGAGTAAGCATGTTTACACATTACATCAATGTTGAGCTTGTCATTCTAGTTGGCTTGTGTGAGAGCTTGAAATTTGATTGAACTCTGCAACATTCTGTTTGAAATGCATCTCCTCAGGAGAAGACAACAGGCTATATTTTGATGTATCGTTGATATTGAACAGAGTTACTTCAAGGGAAATCAGTCTTACACACACACACATAAGTGAAGTGCTGGCAGTACTGTTTGTTTGTTTTGTTTGACATTTAAAAGAAAAATGATTATCATTCTGCTGATCAAAATTTGTTTCAATTTCTGCCTGCAGTCACTTTGAATCTGACTTTGGTTTGGTTTTGTTTTTCTCAAAGAAGAAAATCATAAGTCTCATCTCCATTTGCCTGGGGCATTCATTCTCTCCCCTTGATGTGATGTGAGTGAACTGAGATGGAGATGGTCTCCGGTGGACTTTGAAGCACAAGGTTTCCCCAGTCTTGTTCTTCCACTAATGGGTGTGTGTGCATGGCTAGAGGAGAACTGCATGTGGCGTCACTGCTTGCTGCTGCTGAACTGTAATAGCTGTCATCAGGCTGACACCGCTCATGGCTTGTTGAGCCAGGATGCCGACCTTGACATTGCTCCCATCAGGCTCTGTTCTGCGCTTCCTTCCTGCCCTCGGCTAAAGCTTACTCCCCTGCGCCCCCACTCCTCCTGAGTGCTAGGAAACTGATTATGTCCGTCATTACTGCTGATTTTGATTAATGCTGTGCTGTTTTGTAATGCATAGTTTTCCATTGTATATACTGCACAGCTTTGAAGCGAAGTTTACCCTAGAAGCGTTGTACAGAAGTTTGGGGAGTTTATGCTAGAGTGTGTCCTCTACTTCTTTCTTAAGGATTCTATTTTGTATTGAAAATTTTGGCTTGTATTTTTGTGAATATTGTATCTTCTGTTAAAAATCTTGACAGAATAAATTATACCGTTAGTTTTCTGTCTGCCTTAAAATGAGATTGGATCTGAGTAAAATTTGTTGCAGGCAATTGATTTTGTATCTGAAGGGAACATACTGTGTGTAGTGGTATGTGTGTTGTGTTAATTGTACGCTTGATGGAACATGGTTATGAGGTGCTGTTGGGCATGTTAAGAAGAAGGACAATCAGTTTGTCAGTGAGGGAGACAGAGAGCAAAGCAAGGAATGGACGACAGAGAGCATGTCAGTGAGGGAGACAGAGAGCATGTCAGTGAGGGAGACAGAGAGCATGTCAGTGAGGGAGACAGACAGCATGTCAGTGAGGGAGACAGAGAGCATGTCAGTGAGGGAGACAGACAGCATGTCAGTGAGGGAGACAGACAGCATGTCAGTGAGGGAGACAGAGAGCATGTCAGTGAGGGAGACAGAGAGCAGAGCAAGGTATGGACGACAGAGAGCCAGGGACACAGTCCTTTGTGGGTTGGATGGTGACCAGTTAACCGTTCTAGCTTGAGCAGCTGGCCCTTTTCATGGGGCGAGAAGTTTTGTTGACCAATGAGATTGACTGTGACAGGAGCTGCAGCGGCAGAAGCAGGAGTATGAGCAGAGGAAGAAGGCAGCAGAGCAGATTCGATTGGCTCAGGAGGAGAAGGAGCGGGAGGAGAGACGAAGAGCCGCCCAAAAGGTGGGTCAGCAAGGGCAGTAATTATCCATCTCAATTCGATGGGCCGCTCTTCACCACAGAAATCATATCATGTGTAAATGAAGATCATCAAAAGAAGCTCAGAGGAGCACAGATGGTGGTTCATCCCAATCTCTGGAAATGATCTGTTGTCAGTATCATGAATATTAGTTCCGGAGGTGATGCTAGGTTCTCAGGTGAATGTGGATTAACAGTGGAATCTCATCTGATCGAATGTATATTATGATTGAATCTCATCTGATTTAATGTACATTGTTTTGTCACACAAAGGTGAAGGTTTGAAGATAAAGAAACAAACAAAACTTGCCTTTCTTAGTTTTTCCTGTCAAAAGTTTATGTAAGGTTCAGTCATTGCAGCATGAATGACAGTGAAAGCAAAGCTGCTGTTTGCTTGAAAACTTGAGAGCAAAAATAATTAACCATAGTTACACCTCTCACTCATTTCCTCTCTCACTCTCTCTCTCTCTCTCTCTCTCTCACTCTTTGAGAAAGGGCTTCAGTCTCAGTCACACACATGCTGTCACTTGGATACACACACAGTATCTCTGTCTGGTTGTCTCTTTGTGTCATTCACTGTGTGCACTGTAATGTGTGTGGACAGTATTTCTGTCTGGTTGTCTTGTTGTGTCATTCACTGTGTGCACTGTAGTGTGTGTGGACAGTATTTCTGTCTGGTTGTCTCTTTGTGTCATTCACTGTGTGCACTGTAGTGTGTGTGGACAGTATTTCTGTCTGGTTGTCTTGTTGTGTCATTCACTGTGTGCATTGCAGTGTGTGTGGACAGTATTTCTGTCTGGTTGTCTCTTTGTGTCATTCACTGTGTGCATTGCAGTGTGTGTGGACAGTATCTCTGTCTTGTTGTGTCATTCACTGTGTGCATTGTAGTGTGTGTGGACAGTATGTCTGTCTGGTTGTGTCATTCACTGTGTGCATTGCAGTGTGTGTGGACAGTATTTCTGTCTGGTTGTCTCTTTGTGTCGTTCACTGTGTGCATTGTAGTGTGTGTGGACAGTATGTCTGTCTGGTTGTGTCATTCACTGTGTGCATTGTAGTGTGTGTGGACAGTATGTCTGTCTGGTTGTGTCATTCACTGTGTGCATTGTAGTGTGTGTGGACAGTATCTCTGTCTGGTTGTCTTGTTGTGTCATTCACTGTGTGCATTGTAGTGTGTGTGGACAGTATCTCTGTCTGGTTGTCTTGTTGTGTCATTCACTGTGTGCACTGTGGTGTGTGTGGACAGTATGTCTGTCTTGTTGTGTCATTCACTGTGTGCATTGTAGTGTGTGTGGACAGTATCTCTGTCTGGTTGTGTCATTCACTGTGTGCATTGCAGTGTGTGTGGACAGTATTTCTGGACAGTATTGATCTTGTGTGTGTGGACAGTATCTCTGTCTGGTTGTCTTGTTGTGTCATTCACTGTGTGCACTGTGGTGTGTGTGGACAGTATGTCTGTCTTGTTGTGTCATTCACTGTGTGCATTGTAGTGTGTGTGGACAGTATGTCTGTCTTGTTGTGTCATTCACTGTGTGCATTGTAGTGTGTGTGGACAGTATCTCTGTCTTGTTGTGTCATTCACTGTGTGCATTGTAGTGTGTGTGGACAGTATCTCTGTCTTGTTGTGTCATTCACTGTGTGCATTGTAGTGTGTGTGGACAGTATGTCTGTCTTGTTGTGTCATTCACTGTGTGCATTGTAGTGTGTGTGGACAGTATGTCTGTCTTGTTGTGTCATTCACTGTGTGCATTGTAGTGTGTGTGGACAGTATCTCTGTCTGGTTGTGTCATTCACTGTGTGCATTGTAGTGTGTGTGGACAGTATCTCTGTCTGGTTGTCTCATTGTGTCATTCACTGTGTGCATTGTAGTGTGTGTGGACAGTATCTCTGTCTGGTTGTGTCATTCACTGTGTGCATTGTAGTGGTGTGGACAGTATGTCTGTCTTGTTGTGTCATTCACTGTGTGCATTGTATGTGTGTGGTCAGTATCTCTGTCTGGTTGTGTCATTCACTGTGTGCATTGTAGTGTGTGTGGACAGTATCTCTGTCTCGTCGTGTCGTTCACTGTGTGCATTGTAGTGTGTGTGGACAGTATCTCTGTCTTGTTGTGTCATTCACTGTGTGCATTGTAGTGTGTGTGGACAGTATCTCTGTCTCGTCGTGTCGTTCACTGTGTGCATTGTAGTGTGTGTGGACAGTATCTCTGTCTTGTTGTGTCATTCACTGTGTGCATTGTAGTGTGTGTGGACAGTATCTCTGTCTCGTCGTGTCGTTCACTGTGTGCATTGTAGTGTGTGTGGACAGTATCTCTGTCTCGTTGTGTCGTTCACTGTGTGCATTGTAGTGTGTGTGGACAGTATCTCTGTCTTGTTGTGTCATTCACTGTGTGCATTGTAGTGTGTGTGGACAGTATATCTGTCTGGTTGTGTCGTTCACTGTGTGCATTGTAGTGTGTGTGGACAGTATCTCTGTCTGGTTGTGTCGTTCACTGTGTGCATTGTAGTGTGTGTGGACAGTATCTCTGTCTCGTTGTGTCGTTCACTGTGTGCATTGTAGTGTGTGTGGACAGTATATCTGTCTGGTTGTGTCGTTCACTGTGTGCATTGTAGTGTGTGTGGACAGTATCTCTGTCTTGTTGTGTCATTCACTGTGTGCATTGTAGTGTGTGTGGACAGTATATCTGTCTGGTTGTGTCGTTCACTGTGTGCATTGTAGTGTGTGTGGACAGTATCTCTGTCTCGTTGTGTCGTTCACTGTGTGCATTGCAGTGTGTGTGGACAGTATCTCTGTCTTGTTGTGTCATTCACTGTGTGCATTGTAGTGTGTGTGGACAGTATATCTGTCTGGTTGTGTCGTTCACTGTGTGCATTGTAGTGTGTGTGGACAGTATCTCTGTCTCGTTGTGTCGTTCACTGTGTGCATTGTAGTGTGTGTGGACAGTATCTCTGTCTCGTTGTGTCGTTCACTGTGTGCATTGTAGTGTGTGTGGACAGTATCTCTGTCTCGTTGTGTCGTTCACTGTGTGCATTGTAGTGTGTGTGGACAGTATCTCTGTCTCGTTGTGTCGTTCACTGTGTGCATTGTAGTGTGTGTGGACAGTATCTCTGTCTCGTTGTGTCGTTCACTGTGTGCATTGTAGTGTGTGTGGACAGTATCTCTGTCTCGTTGTGTCGTTCACTGTGTGCATTGTAGTGTGTGTGGACAGTATCTCTGTCTCGTTGTGTCGTTCACTGTGTGCATTGTAGTGTGTGTGGACAGTATCTCTGTCTCGTTGTGTCGTTCACTGTGTGCATTGTAGTGTGTGTGGACAGTATCTCTGTCTTGTTGTGTCGTTCACTGTGTGCATTGTAGTGTGTGTGGACAGTATCTCTGTCTTGTTGTGTCATTCACTGTGTGCATTGTAGTGTGTGTGGACAGTATATCTGTCTGGTTGTGTCGTTCACTGTGTGCATTGTAGTGTGTGTGGACAGTATATCTGTCTGGTTGTGTCATTCACTGTGTGCATTGTAGTGTGTGTGGACAGTATATCTGTCTGGTTGTGTCGTTCACTGTGTGCATTGTAGTGTGTGTGGACAGTATCTCTGTCTTGTTGTGTCATTCACTGTGTGCATTGTAGTGTGTGTGGACAGTATCTCTGTCTTGTTGTGTCGTTCACTGTGTGCATTGTAGTGTGTGTGGACAGTATCTCTGTCTTGTTGTGTCGTTCACTGTGTGCATTGTAGTGTGTGTGGACAGTATCTCTGTCTCGTTGTGTCGTTCACTGTGTGCATTGTAGTGTGTGTGGACAGTATCTCTGTCTTGTTGTGTCATTCACTGTGTGCATTGTAGTGTGTGTGGACAGTATATCTGTCTGGTTGTGTCGTTCACTGTGTGCATTGTAGTGTGTGTGGACAGTATCTCTGTCTCATTGTGTCGTTCACTGTGTGCATTGTAGTGTGTGTGGACAGTTGCAGGAAGAGCAGCGGGCGGTGCTGGAGCGGCAGAGGGAGGATCACCAGCGGAAGGAGGCGGAGCGCCGGCAGCAGGAGGAGCAGCAGAGGGTGCTGGAGGAACAGCGACTGCTCCAGGAACAGGCACGGCAGGAGGAGGAGGCTCGACTCAGGTAGCTGGCCAACAGCCCCCCCCCCCCCTCCCCCCCCCCTGTGTCCCAGCAAGAGACTTATTGTGATGTATTGTCTCTGACGTGCTCAGTATGGCCTGATTTCTTCCCCCCCAATATGGGATATTGATCTTGAAATTGGTTTGTTATATACTGGTGTGTAATACACACACAAAGACATGCACACAGACCTACACGTGCGCATGCATGCACGCACGCACGCACGAACGACGAAAATGTTTGCTAGGTTGGTAATGGTTGCCCAATAGGTGGTATTCCACTTGGCTGATTGCTGCGTGTGTTGGAGACAGGGAGGAGACAGGGCACTGGGTTGATTGTCAATGGCTGTCTGTTGGAGACAGGGAGGAGACAGGGCACTGGGTTGATTGTCAATGGCTGTCTGTTGGAGACAGGGAGGAGACAGGGGACTGGGTTGATTGTCAATGGCTGGCTGTTGGAGACAGGGAGGAGACAGGGCACTGGGTTGATTGTCAATGGCTGTCTGTTGGAGACAGGGAGGAGACAGGGCACTGGGTTGATTGTCAATGGCTGTCTGTTGGGGACAGGGAGGAGACAGGGGACTGGGTTGATTGTCAATGGCTGGCTGTTGGAGACAGGGAGGAGACAGGGGACTGGGTTGATTGTCAATGGCTGGCTGTTGGAGACAGGGAGGAGACAGGGGACTGGGTTGATTGTCAATGGCTGTCTGTTGGAGACAGGGAGGAGACAGGGCACTGGGTTGATTGTCAATGGCTGGCTGTTGGAGACAGGGAGGAGACAGGGCACTGGGTTGATTGTCAATGGCTGTCTGTTGGGGACAGGGAGGAGAAAGGGGACTGGGTTGATTGTCAATGGCTGTCTGTTGGAGACAGGAGAAAAGACAGGGGGGATGGTTGATGGCTGATCGTTGTGTGTGTTGGGGACAGGGAAGAGAAAGGGATGGTTGATTGTCGATGGCTGTCTGTTGGAGACAGAAGAGACAGGGGAATGGTTGATAGATTGCTGTGTGTGTTGGGGACAGGGAGGAGAAAGGGGGTTGATTGTCGATGGATGTCTGTTGGAGACAGGAGAAGAGACAAGGGGTGGTTGATGGCTGATCATTGTGTGTGTTGGCGACAGTGAGGAAACAGGAAATGGTGGATTGTTCAGCGAGTGTTGGGGGACAGGAGGAGACCTGAGCATGATTGGTGTTTATTTATGGGGGACAGGAGGAGACCAGAGCATGATTGGTGTTTATTTATGGGGGACAGGAGGAGACCAGAGCATGATTGGTGTTTATTTATGGGGGACAGGAGGAGACCAGAGCATGATTGGTGTTTATTTATGGGGGACAGGAGGAGACCAGAGCATGATTGGTGTTTATTTATGGGGGACAGGAGGAGACAAGAAAATGTTGTTGTTTGGTGTATTGTGGGTGGAGACAGGGGGATAGCTGACTGTGGATCGCTGTGTGTGAAATGGTGGATTGACAGGAGATGGTGTATTGTGGGTGGAGACAGGGGGATAGCTGACTGTGGATCGCTGTGTGTGAAATGGTGGATTGGCAGGAGATGGTGTATTGTGGGTGGAGACAGGGGGATAGCTGACTGTGGATCGCTGTGTGTGAAATGGCGGATTGACAGGAGCTAGGAGGTTGGTTGATGGTTGATGGTGTGTGTGAAATGGCGGATTGACAGGAGCTAGGAGGTTGGTTGATGGTTGATGGCTGTGTGTGAAATGGCGGATTGACAGGAGCTAGGAGGTTGGTTGATGGTTGATGGCTGTGTGTGAAATGGTGGATTGACAGGAGCTAGGAGGTGGGTTGATGGTTGATGGCTGTGTGTGAAATGGCGGATTGACAGGAGCTAGGAGGTGGGTTGATGGTTGATGGCTGTGTGTGAAATGGCGGATTGACAGGAGCTAGGAGGTGGGTTGATGGCTGTGTGTGAAATGGCGGATTGACAGGAGCTAGGAGGTGGGTTGATGGTTGATGGCTGTGTGTGAAATGGCGGATTGACAGGAGCTAGGAGGTGGGTTGATGGTTGATGGCTGTGTGTGTGTGTTGGTGACCAGGAGATGACAGGAGGGGATAGGAAGAAGGGGAAGGGACAGGGGATAGCAGACAGGAGGGTGTTTCTCTCCTTCTTTGTATATGCAGATAGCAAGTAGCCATGTCAGATCCATGACAGTGAGTTGCTGATTTGCACACATCATTTTGCTGTGGACAACCATGTCACCAAAAGGTCTCTGGAGTGATGAGGATTTTGATGTCACTGTCTCACATTTTCTGCTGTTCTCTCTTAGAATCTCATCGTCCTTTACTGCTCCCCTCTCTCTTATGGTTACAAGCACATGGTTTAACAGTTGCACTTATCTTTTTTGAGATTTGAATTTAAGAGACAAATTGGTGGATGATTGATTGCTGTGTGTGTTGGGGACAGGGAGGAGACAGAGACAGATTGGTGGATGATTGATTGCTGTGTGTGTTGGGGACAGGGAGGAGACAGAGACAGATTGGTGGATGATTGATTGCTGTGTGTGTTGGGGACAGGGAGGAAGGGAGGAGACAGAGACAAATTGGTGGATGATTGATTGCTGTGTGTGTTGGGGACAGGGAGGAGACAGAGACAAATTGGTGGATGATTGATTGCTGTGTGTGTGTGTGTTTTGGGGACAGGGAGGAGGGAGGAGACAGGAGGAGGAGAGGCTGAGGGCAGAGGCCAAGCAGCAGGAAGAGGAGTACAAGAACAAAGCTGTCAACAAGTGAGTGTTTCCCTCACCCCCTTCCTTCCCCCTGTCAGTGGCTCCGCTTGTCTTATCTCCCCTGCCCCCTTTCTCTTTTCACAGTCTTCTTGGCCCGCATGACTTTGTGTGTGTGTGTGTGTGTGTGTGTGTGTGCATGCCTGCGACGTTGAATCTGTATGTGTATGTGTGCGTGCGTGTGCGCTTGATTTATCTATGCAATTGCATGCATGTATATGTTCATGTGTGTTGCACACTTTAATGAATATGTGTCAGATCTGTGTGTGTGTATGAGTGTCTTTATCTACATGCAGGTTGCACTGGTGTACCTGTTTTTGTGATTTGTTTTTCCCTTTCTTTCTCTTTGTGACATCTTGGGGTCTATTCCAGAAAATTATTGTGACGTAATCTACTGAGTGTAAGTTTCAAGATCAAAAAGTAGTGCTGATAAATCTGCGTGGATGTGGGTGTCTGTGTACATCTTGACACTGTGACAATGAAGCCTGGTGATTCAGGGCTGGGACTCTTGGAGTGCTGACATTCTGTGAAAGAATGCTTATGGATCAGAGGATATTGCTGTGCATGGTGAACTAGATACATAACACATTAGAACAGATTTCTGTTCTAGAAACAGACATTGTTAGAAAAGATTTCTTTTTTAGAAACAGACATCGTTAGAAAAGATTTTTTTTATATTAAAATACATTGTTCAAAATGATTTCTTTTCAAGAAACAGACATCGTTCAGAAAGATTTCTTTGCTAGAAACAGACATCATTAGAAAAGATTTCTCTTCTATCTGTAGCCTTGTACAGACAACATGTATCTTAGTTTGTGTGGAAGATGAAGTGAGTAGTCAACTGAAAGAAGCTGAGTCAGAGGCCATGTGGTTTTAAACGTTCTCTTTCTTTTTCATTTCTGTCTCTAAACAAACCATGATATAGAGGAGTGGAGGGACCCTTGAGAGAGAAGCACAGTGTGTGTGTCCAGCCTGTGTCTTCCTCTATACTGCAGAACAGTGGAGTAGTGAGGAAGTCCAGAGCTGTGCTGCCCTGGGAACAACCACTATGCTTTTTGTCCCTATTTGATCCCTTCACTCCTCCACTACAAACAAGTAGTTTATTTTTATGATCTGGATCCTGCAGTCACCAACTGTGTGTGTGTGTGTGTGTGTGTGTGTGTGTGTGTGTGTGTGTGTGTGTGTGTGTGTGTGTGTGTGTGCATGCATGCTTGCATGCATGTTTGCACACATGCTATATATATGCACATGTGCTCATGCATGTAAATGCGTGTTTCGGGCAAAGTGATTAGCTGAAAGTTGTCAACCTTTCTTAGTAAAATAGCGCTGGGTTTAGCTGTTTCTTATCCAAGGGAAAGACGGGAGACAGGTTTCCATGTTTGTTGTGTTTGGGTTTTCTGGATGTATGTGTGTCAAGTTGCAGCTGGTGCTGTCTGGTGTTTGCCCTCTGTACCCTTGGTACTTGAACTGGGGCACTGTTTTATTTTAATTGTACTGTTTTGTTTTCATTTTTAGACTTGCCTCCCCCCCTACCCCCCTTTTTCCTCCTTACCCCACACACCACCACCACCACCAATTCTTTAAGTCCAGATCACCATACAGGGGTATCCCTCTGTGTGTCCACTTTAGTTGGCCCATACTCCACTACAGCATCCTGACAGGATGTGACTCAGCCCATTGTTCTTTTACATCATGAAAATATGTCAAACACTGTACATAGACCATTGTTCTTTGACATCGTGAAAATATGTCAAACACTGTACATAGACTGTTGTTCTTTTACATCATGAAAATATGTCAAACACTGTACATAGACCATTGTTCTTTGACATCATGAAAGTAGATCAAACACTGTACATAGACCCATGCATAGGTTTTATTTTGTACACATGGATTTCCTTTCAGAGCTTGATTCTGTGAGTGTGAAAGGTGAAACAGGACACAGAGTGTGCTTTGCCTGTCTTGTGTGAAAGGTGAAACAGGACACAGTGTGCTTTGCCTGTCTTGTGTGAAAGGTGAAACAGGACACAGTGTGCTTTGCCTGTCTTGTGTGAAAGGTGAAACAGGACACAGTGTGCTTTGCCTGTCTTGTGTGAAAGGTGAAACAGGACACAGTGTGCTTTGCCTGTCTTGTGTGAAAGGTGAAACAGGACACACAGTGTGCTTTGCCTGTCTTGTGTGAAAGGTGAAACAGGACACAGAGCGTGCTTTGCCTGTCTTGTGTGAAAGGTGAAACAGGACACAGTGTGCTTTGCCTGTCTTGTGTGAAAGGTGAAACAGGACACAGAGCGTGCTTTGCCTGTCTTGTGCGGGGTCTGTCTCTCCTTCACTGTTCTGTGTAGTCTCCTCATTCAAAGCTTGTTTGGAATTACAGTGTGTGTGTGTGTATGTGTGTGTGTGTGTGTGTGTGTGTGTATGTGTGTGTGTGTGTATGTGTGTGTGTGTGTGTGTGTGTGTGTGTGTGTGTGTGGGTGTGATGGTGTTTAGATATACCATGCAGTTTTGAATATTTAAGTGTGTGGGTGCTTACCAGATGTCATAGTGGCAGAGTGGCCATGTATATATACAAATACTGTGTTTGGAGTCTTTGATGACACTGTTGAGGTGTGCTTGAGATGTGGTCAACATGTGGAGTATATTGTCCCTCCAAACTGAGAACAATGAACAATGGAAACCTTGCCAACACATGGAATATATTGTCCCTCCAAACTGAGAACAATGGACAAAGGAAACCTTGCCAACACATGGAATGTATTGTCCATTCAAAGTGAGAACTATACAGCAAAGGAAACCTTGCCAACACATGGAATGTATTGTCCATTCAAAGTGAGAACTATACAGCAAAGGAAACCTTGCCAACACATGGAATGTATTGTCCATTCAAAGTGAGAACTATACAGCAAAGGAAACCTTGCCAACACATGGAATGTATTGTCCATTCAAAGTGAGAACAATGAACAAAGGAAACCTTGCCAACACATGGAATGTATTGTCCATTCAAAGTGAGAACTCTTGAGTAAAGAAAATCATGCTAACACTTGGAATATATTGTCCATCCAAATTATGAACTATAGAACAAAGGTCAAAAGTTAAAATATGGTATATACTGTACTTTCAAAATAAGAACTTTAGAGCTGATGAAGATTTTGTCAAAATTTGAGATAATCTGGACATGCAAATTAAGAACCTTAGAGAGATGAAAAATCAAGACTTGGAATACACTGGACAGCTAAATTAAGAACCTAGAGCTAAAGAAAATCATGTCAAGGTATAGAATATATTGTAGATTGGAATTATTTATCAGTGAACAGGAGAATTTGATTGTCAAAGTATGGAACCTATTGGACATTGGAATGTAAGTATCATAGATGAAATCTTGTCAAAATGTGAAGCATGTTGGCCATCCAAACACAGAAACATGGAGCAAAAGAAATTGTGTCAATTGGTGGAATACATTAAACTTCCAAATTCCGAGTCAGAGAGAACAAAGAAATAAAGACAAAATGTGTAACATTGTACATTCAGGTTAAGAAACAGCGAAAGAAAATATGTTAGAATACATAAGACATCCAAGAAGTTGATGTTCATTTTGACTACAGCACAACGTAAGGCCATAGTTTGGTATATGAAAGTGTATCTTCATACACTACGGTATTCCAGCTGCCTGACTTGGCTGAGAATGAGTTAAAGGTGTTTCTTTAAGTGTCGATTCACACATTTTACTGCTCAGCTAAACTCGGAACTGGCGAGCAAGCTGTGTGGTTTTTCAGCAATTTACCTTTTCTTTCCAACCATCTCTACACTATTCAGCCAAATGATGATCTACATATTTAGAAATAAATGTTAATCAAACTTTGCTTGATGTGTAAGTCAGATCCGGCACAACTTTGTCACTGCCACAGAAGAGCTTCTACATGATCAGCTCCTTTTGTATGAACCTGAAAACTTCCCACAACATGACTTATCCCTTTCCCTGTGAACCCAGGGTTATGGGACTATGTAAGGTTATTACCCTGAATCATGAACTGAGAGTGTGAGCAGTTCAGAAATTTTTTTAACTAAAATCAAAGATTGCTTAGGTAACTGATTTTGGTTCATAAACTGACAGTTTGCCAAATTTTAAAGAAAGCCATTGTGTAGTAAGAAAATAAGACTCGTATAGTTACTCTATTGTTAGCCATTCCACACATACACACAAAAAGAGAAAAACAACCTGTCATTGTGCTGTATCTGTTGGATCACTTTAAACTGACGTGTCACCTACAGAACAGAAGTGTAGAGTTAGTCATGCGATAGCCGACTCAGAAAGGGTTGTGTGGTCACTGAACTGTGATGACTTGCTCACCAAGGAAAACCAGGAGCCCTGCATCATCCTCAGCTGAAAAACAGCACAGACGAGCAGCCAGGGAGGCGGACTCCAAGAGGTATTGTGGACAGTGGGGTTGCCCAGCATGCTTTGGTGGAGGGAAGCTATTGGATGTGTCGTGTGCAGTTTGCTCTTGGCTTTTTGGAAGGGGGGGGGGGGGGTGGTGGTGTAGGTTTGGCAGAGATGTGAAGAAGTGGGCAGTGCTTGCGGCACGGTGCTGGTGCTGCCGTGGGGGGATGCCGGGGCCGGCTGTGTGTCCACAACTTGCTGGTGCTTACAGCTATACAGTGAATTAACAAGGGCAGCAGCATTTGGTCCTGTAACTGTAGCTCCCATAGGGAAACAGTCATAAGGGCGAATAACTCCAAGCTAGTGCTGGTGATAATATGCCTTATTTGCCTGGCACACATGTATAGGGAAACAGTCAAAGGGCGGATAACTCAAGCTAGTGCTGGTGATGATATGCCTTATTTGCCTGGCACACATGTATAGGGAAACAGTCAAAGGGCGGATAACTCAAGCTAGTGCTGGTGATGATATGCCTTATTTGCCTGGCACACATGTATAGGGAAACAGTCAAAGGGCGAATAACTCCAAGCTAGTGCTGGTGATGATATGCCTTATTTGCCTGGCACACATGTATAGGGAAACGGTCAAAGGGCGAATAACTCCAAGCTAGTGCTGGTAATGATATGCCTTATTTGCCTGGCACACATGTATAGGGAAACAGTCAAAGGGCGAATAACTCCAAGCTAGTGCTGGTGATGATATGCCTTATTTGCCTGGCACACATGTATAGGGAAACAGTCAAAGGGCGAATAACTCCAAGCTAGTGCTGGTGATGATACGCCTTATTTGCCTGGCACACATGTATAGGGAAACAGTCAAAGGGCGAATAACTCCAAGCTAGTGCTGGTGATGATACGCCTTATTTGCCTGGCACACATGTATAGGGAAACAGTCAAAGGGCGAATAACTCCAAGCTAGTGCTGGTGATGATACGCCTTATTTGCCTGGCACACATGTATAGGGAAACAGTCAAAGGGCGAATAACTCCAAGCTAGTGCTGGTGATGATACGCCTTATTTGCCTGGCACACATGTATAGGGAAACAGTCAAAGGGCGAATAACTCCAAGCTAGTGCTGGTGATGATATGCCTTATTTGCCTGGCACACATGTATAGGGAAACAGTCAAAGGGCGAATAACTCCAAGCTAGTGCTGGTGATGATACGCCTTATTTGCCTGGCACACATGTATAGGGAAACAGTCAAAGGGCGAATAACTCCAAGGTAGTGCTGGTGATGATACGCCTTATTTGCCTGGCACACATGTATAGGGAAACAGTCAAAGGGCGAATAACTCCAAGCTAGTGCTGGTGATGATACGCCTTATTTGCCTGGCACACATGTATAGGAAAACAGTCAAAGGGCGAATAACTCCAAGCTAGTGCTGGTGATGATACGTCTTATTTGCCTGGCACACATGTATAGGGAAACGGTCAAAGGGCGAATAACTCCAAGCTAGTGCTGGTGATGATACGCCTTATTTGCCTGGCACACATGTATAGGGAAACGGTCAAAGGTGAATAACTCCAAGCTAGTGCTGGTGATGATACGCCTTATTTGCCTGGCACACATGTATAGGGAAACGGTCAAAGGGCGAATAACTCCAAGCTAGTGCTGGTGATGATACGCCTTATTTGCCTGGCACACATGTATAGGGAAACAGTCAAAGGGCGAATAACTCCAAGCTAGTGCTGGTGATGATACGCCTTATTTGCCTGGCACACATGCAGGTAGAATGAAAGTTTCACACCGCCCGCCCCTCTCCCAAAGAAAGTTGTAAGCTTTCCCAACCTGACATGTATGTCCTGACAAGCCAGCAGAGAGTGGGTGTCTTCTGCTGACACCTGTCATGGCAGTGCTGTGCATTCTGTGTTGTTATGGTGACGTCTGAAGAAGTCATCGATGTCGACAATTCTCTGGCCTGTTTCAGACTGTGTATTAGATAAGGGTTACTTGGCACCTTGTTTTGCATGTTGTTTTTTTTATAGTGTTTTTTTTTTTTTTTTTTGGCTTCTTAGCAGAAGGTAGTGGGTACATGTGGAGAGTGGACATTCCTTTAGGGGGAAGTTTCTGTGTTTTTACTGTGTGATTTTTCTGTATGCTTTTCTGTCTGTGCTAAGGGAATGGGTTCCACAAGCGCCATGGGTTGGGAGCTGTTTGCGTGCCTTTTGATTCTGTCTGTGCTGAGGGAATGGGTTCCACAAGCGCCATGGGTTGGGAGCTGTTTGCGTGCCTTTTGATTCTGTCTGTGCTGAGGGAATGGGTTCCACAAGCGCCATGGGTTGGGAGCTGTTTGCGTGCCTTTTGATTCTGTCTGTGCTGAGGGAATGGGTTCCACAAGCGCCATGGGTTGGGAGCTGTTTGCGTGCCTTTTGATTCTGTCTGTGCTGAGGGAATGGGTTCCACAAGCGCCATGGGTTGGGAGCTGTTTGCGTGCCTTTTGATTCTGTCTGTGCTGAGGGAATGGGTTCCACAAGCGCCATGGGTTGGGAGTTGTTTGCGTGCCTTTTGATTCTGTCTGTGCTGAGGGAATGGGTTCCACAAGCGCCATGGGTTGGGAGTTGTTTGTGTGCCTTTTGATTCTTTTGCGGAGGAGCAAGAATGCTTTCTTATCCATTATTTTCTCTTTATGTTTCCTCACTTCAGATTTTCAGTAGTGCAGTACTTTGTTGTGCGGCAGTTTTACCATTGTATCAAGAACGCATGAGAGCTTCTGGTAAAGGGTTCTTACATTGATTCGTGCCAACTAAAGAATGTTTATAGGATTGTAGTACCATGCAGATTGTGCTAGTGAGAATAGAGCATGTGAGGGAGTATAGAACAATAGTTCATTGATGCAAAATGTGCTAGTAAGAGAATATGTGAAAGATTCAAGGACAATACTTTCGTGGTGAAGATTGTGCCGTTTCATGTGCACACGAGGGATTATAGTGCAGTGGTTTTTTGATGCAGATATTGCCATTTAGTGATGGACATTTGATTGGAGTATAGGGCAATGCTTTAGTAATTCAGATTATGCCATTTAGCTACACACATTTCAGAGATGATGGTACAGTGCTTTATAGATAGATATTGGTGGAGGTCATTTGGAGAGTTTTAGTGCAGCACTTTATCAATGCAGATTGGGCCAGTTAGTGTAGAACATCTGAGGAATTATAGGACAATGTTTTACCGATGCAGGTTGTGCCATTTAATGAACATCTAAGGCGTTACAGTACCATGCATTATTCATACAGATTGTGCCAAATAGCGTAGAACATCAGCAGGATGATAGTTCAAAGGTTTTTGATGCAGATTGTGTGAGGGCATATGGTATAGTGCTTTATCGTAGCAGATTGTGTTACACAATGAAGTGAGGGCATATGACACTGTGCTTTGTCATAGCAGATTGTGTTGCACAATGAAGTTAGGGCATATAGTACAGTGCTTTATCGTAGCAGATTGTGTTACACAATGAAGAAGTGAGGGCATATGATACAGTGCTTTATCGAAGCAGATTGTGTTACACAAAGAAGTGAGGGCATATAGTACAGTGCTTTATCCTAGCAGATTGTGTTACACAATGAAGTTAGGGCATATGATACAGTGCTTTATCGAAGCAGATTGTGTTACACAATGAAGAAGTGAGGGCATATGATACAGTGCTTTATCGTAGCAGATTGTGTTACACAATGAAGAAGTGAGGGCATATGATACAGTGCTTTATCGTAGCAGATTGTGTTACACAATGAAGTGAGGGCATATAGTACAGTGCTTTATCGTAGCAGATTGTGTTACACAATGAAGTGAGGGCATATAGTACAGTGCTTTATCGAAGCAGATTGTGTTACACAATGAAGTGAGGGCATATAGGACAGTGCTTTATCGTAGCAGATTGTGTTACACAATGAAGTGAGGGCATATAGTACAGTGCTTTATCGTAGCAGATTGTGTTACACAATGAAGTGAGGGCATATAGCACAGTGCTTTATCGTTTTCAGATTGTGTTACACAATGAAGAAGTGAGGGCATATGATGCTGTGTTGGTGCCGACTGTGAGGTGGCATGGGCTGCAATAAAAGTGGAGCTGAAATTCAGCCTCTAAAAATCTCTTAGAACAGTTCAGATCCAAGCTTACAACTGTATGGATGTAGGGAAGAGAAGCTGCTGTTCATTGCATTGAAATCATTGACATCTGGCCCCAGTTTTCA
>CM031613.1:81198885-81203885 GCA_018398815.1 Conus ventricosus | reverse complement strand
CCTCCCCTCCAACTAACATCTTTCCCCCCTCCTTCCTCACAACCCCTGCCCCTCCAACTATCTTTCCCCCAAATATCTTTTCCCCCCTCCTTCCTCACCCCCCCCCCCAAATATCTTTCCCCCTCCTTCTCACCCCCCCCAATCTTTCCCCCTCCTTCCTCACCCCCCCCCAATATCTTTCCCCCCACCTTCCTCATAACCCCCCCACTATCTTTCCCCCCCTTTCCTCACCCCCCCCCCACTATCTTTTCCCCCCACCTTCCTCATGACCCCCCCCCCCATATCTTTCCCCCCCACCTTCCTCACAACCCCCCCCCCCACTATCTTTTCCCCCCACCTTTCCTCATGACCCCCCCCCCCACTATCTTTCCCCCCACCTTCCTCACAACCCCCCCCCCCCACTATCTTTTTCCCCCCACCTTCCTCATGACCCCCCCCCCCCCCACTATCTTTCCCCCCACCTTCCTCACAACCCCCCCCCACTATCTTTTCCCCCACCTTCCTCACACCCACCCCCCCCCACTATCTTTCCCCCCTCCTTCCTCACAACCCCCCCCCCACTATCTTTTCCCCCCACCTTCCTCACACACTGGATGTGGGGGGGCTGACAGTGTGTGGGGGGGGCTGACAGTGTGATGGGGGCGGGGGCTGACGTGTTATGTGGGGGGGGCTGACAGTGTGATGTGGGGGGGGGGGGGCTGACAGTGTGAGTGGGGGGCTGACAGTGTGATGTGGGGGGCTGACAGTGTGATGTGGGGGGCTGACAGTGTGTTGTGGGGGGCTGACGTGTGATGTGGGGGGCTGACAGTGTGATGTAGGGGGGGCTGACAGTGTGATGTGGGGGGGCTGACAGTGTGATGTGGGGGGGGGGGGGGCTGGCAGTGTGATGTGGGGGCTGACAGTGTGATGTGGGGAGCTGACAGTGTGATGTGGGGGGGCTGAGAAGTTGATGTGGGGGGGGGGTTGACATTGTGATGGTTGGGGGGCTGACAGTGTGATGTGGGGGGGCTGACAGTGGGGGGGGGGGGGGGGCTGACAGTGTGATGTGGGGGGCTGACAGTGGGGGGGGGGGGCTGACATGTGTGATGGGGGGCTGACAGTGTGATGTGGGGGGCTGACAGTGTGATGTGGGGGGGGGGGGGCCTGACAGTGTGATGTGGGGGGGCTGACAGTGTGATGTGGGGGGCTAGACAGTGTGATGTGGGGGGGCTGACAGTGTGATGTGGGGGGCTGACAGTGTTATGTGGGGGGGCTGACAGTGTGATGTGGGGGGCTGGCAGTGTGATGTGGGGGGGACTGACAGTGTGATGTGGGGGGGCTGACAGTGTGATGTGGGGGGGCTGAAGTGTGATGTAGGGGGCTGACAGTGTTATGTGGGGGGGGCGGGGGGGGGGGCTGACAGTGTTATGGTGGGGGGGGGGGGGTTTGACAGTGTGATTGGGGGGGGCTGACAGTGTGATGTGGGGGGCTGACATTGTGATGTGGGGGGCTGACAGTGTGATGTGGGGGGGGGGGGTGACAGTGTGATGTGGGGGGGGGGGCTGACAGTGTGATGGGGGGGCTGACAGTGTGATGTGGGGGTGGGGGGGGGCTGACAGTGTGATGTGTGGGGGGGCTGACAGTGTGATGTGGGGGGGCTGACAGTGTGATGTGGGGGGGGGGGCTGACCAATGTTGATGTGGGGGGGCTGACAGTGTTATGTGGGGGGGCTGACAGTGTGATGTGGGGGGGCTGACAGTGTGATGTGTGCGGGGGGCTGACAGTGTGTATGTGGGGGGAGGGGCTGACAGTGTGATGTGGGGGGGCTGACAGTGTTATGTGGGGTGGCTGACAGTGTGATGTGGGGGGGGGCTGACAGTGTGATGTGGGGGGGGGCTGACAGTGTTATGTGGGGGTGATAGTGTTATGTGGGGGGCTGTCAGTGTGGTGTGTGGGGGGGGGGGGGGGTTGACATTGGATGTGGGGGGGCTGACAGTGTGATGTGGGGGGGCTGACATTGTGATGTGGGGGGGGGGGGGCTGACAGTGTGATGTGGGGGGCTGACAGTGTGATGTGAGGGGCTGAAAGTGTGATGTGGGGGATGGCTGAAAGTGTGATGTGGGGGGGGGGGGGGGGGCGACAGTGTGATGTGGGGGGAGGGGGGGCTTACAGTGTGATTTGGGGGGCTGACAGTGATGATGTGTGGGGCTGACAGTGTTATGTGGGGGGCTGACAGTGTTATGTGTGTGTGTGTGGGGGGGGGGGGGGGGTGGACAGTGTTATGTTGGGGGGGGGGGCTGACAGTGTGATGTGGGGGGGCTGACAGTGTTATGTTGGGGGGCTGACAGTGTGATGTGGGGGGCTGACATTGTGATATGGGGGGCTGACAGTGTGATGTGGGGGGGGCTGACAGTGTTATGTTGGGGGGCTGACAAGTGTGATGTGGGGGGCTGACATTGTGATATGGGGGGTGCACGTGTGATGTGGGGGGCTGACATTGTGATATGGGGGGCTGACAGTGTGATGTGGGGGGCTGACATTGTGATATGGGGGGCTGACAGTGTGATGTGGGGGGCTGACATTGTGATATGGGGGGCTGACAGTGTGATGTGGGGGGCTGACATTGTGATAGGGGGGCTGACAGTGTTATGTTGGGGGGGGCTGACATTGTGATATGGGGGGCTGACAGTGTTATGTTGGGGGGGCTGACATTGTGATATGGGGGGCTGACAGTGTTATGTTGGGGGGGGCTGACATTGTGATATGGGGGGCTGACAGTGTTTATGTTGGGGGGGGGGCTGACATTGTGATATGGGGGGCTGACAGTGTTATGTGGGGGCTGACAGTGTGATTGTGGGGGCTGACATTATGATGTGGGGGGGGGGGGGGGGCTGACAGTGTTATGTTGGGGGGGGCTGACATTGTGATATGGGGGGCGTGACAGTGTTATGTTGGGGGGGGGGCTGACATTGTGATATGGGGGGCTGACAGTGTGATGTGGGGGGCTGACAGTGTGATGTAGGGGACTGACAGTGTGATGTAGGGGGCTGACAGTGTGATGTGGGGGGCTGACAGTGTGATGTGGGGTGGCTGACAGTGTGATGTGGAGGGGGGGGGGGCTGCAGTGTGATGTGGGGGGGGGGGCTGACAGTGTGATGTAGGGTGGGCTGACAGTGTGATGTGGGGGGCTGACAGTGTGATGTGGGGGGGGGCTGACAGTGTGATGTGGGGTGGGGCTGACAGTGTGATGTGGGGGGGCTGACAGTGTGATGTGGGGGGTGACATGTGTGATGTGGGGGGGCTGACAGTGTGATGTGGGGGGGGGGGGGGGCTGACAGTGTGATGTAGGGGGCTGACAGTGTGATGTGGGGGGGCTGACAGTGTGATGTGGGGGGCTGACAGTGTGATGTGGGGGGGGCTGACAGTGTGATGTAGGGGGCTGACAGTGTTATGGGGGGGGGGGGGGGGGGGGGGGTGACAGTGTTATGTGGGGGGGTGTGTGTGTGACAGTGTTATTTGGGGGGGCTGACAGTGTGATGGGGGGGGCTGACAGTGTGATGTGGGGTGGCTGACAGTGTTATGTGGGGGTGGGGGGGGCTGACAGTGTGATGTGGGGGGGGCTGACAGTGTGATTGGGGGGGGGGGGGGGGGGGGCTGACAGTGTTATGTGGGGGGCTGACAGTGTGATGTGGGGGGCTGACAGTGTGATGTGGGGGGCTGACAGTGTGGTGTTGGGGCTGACAGTGTGATGTGGGGGGGGGCTGACTGTGTGATGTGGGGGGCTGACAGTGTGATGTGGGGGGGCTGACAGTGTGATGTGGGAGGGGGGGCTGACAGTGTGATGTGGGGGGGCTGACAGTGTGATGTGGGGGGCTGACAGTGTGATGTGGGGGGCTGACAGTGTGATGTGGGGAGGGGGGGGGGGCTGACAGTGTGATGTAGGGGGGCTGACAGTGTGATGTGGGGGGGCTGACAGTGTGATGTGGGGGGACTGACAGTGTGATGTGGGGGGGCTGGCAGTGTTATGTGGGGGCTGACATTGTGATGTGGGGGGGCTGACAGTGTGATGTGGGGGGGGGGGTGGACAGTGTGATGTGGTCGGGCTGACAGTGTTATGTGGGGGGGGGGGGGGGGGGGCTGACGGTGTGATGTGGGGGGGGGGGGCTGACAGTGTGATGTGGGGGGGCTGACAGTGTGATGTAGGGGGGCTGACAGTGTGATGTGGGGGGCTGACAGTGTGATGTGGGGGGGGGGGGGGGGGGGGGGGGGGGGGGGCTGACAGTGTGATTTGGGGGGGCTGACAGTGTGATGTAGGGGGGCTGGCAGTGTTATGTGGGGGCTGACAGTGTGATGTGGGGGGCTGGCAGTGTTATGTAGGGGGCTGGCAGTGTGATGTGGGGGGTTCTGACAGTGTTGGGGGGGAGGGGGGGGGGCTGACAGTGTGATGTGTGTGTTATGTGGGGGTTCTGACAGTGGGGGGGGGGGGGGGGGGGGGGGGGGGGGGGAGGGGGGGCTAACAGTGTGATGTGTGTGTTATGTGGGGGTTCTAACAGTGGGGGGGGAGGGGTGGGCTGACAGTGTGATGTGGGGGTTCTGACAGTGTGATGTGGAGGTTCTGACAGTGTGATGTGGGGGTTCTGATAGTGTGGTGTGGGGTTCTGACAATATTATGGGGGGGGGGGGGGTGTTATGTGGGGGCTGACAGTGATATGTGGGGGCTGACAGTGTGGTGTGGGGGCTGACAGTGTGGTGTGGGGGGCTGACAGTGTGGTGTGGGGATTGACAGTGTTATGACTCATGGCCTTGGATTCTCAGGTTGTTTCATTCAACCGGAGGGAACCAGGAATTAGCACACACACACACACACACACACACACACACACACACACACACACACACACACCACACATACACACACACACACACACACATGAAACACATGCACGCACGAACGCACACACGCAGATATTGTTTGTTGGCCTTGTTTGCACTTTGTGTCCTGTGTGACCCAAATGTTTATA
>CM031613.1:81051385-81196385 GCA_018398815.1 Conus ventricosus | reverse complement strand
CAGAAGCATGAAAGAGAACACAGATATGCCCTGCCAACATGCTCCCTAACGAGCTGCTCAGAACCCACAAGCTGCCAGATTACCACAGAGTCTGATGCTTCAGTGACCCCCCCCCAAAGAGGTGGTCCTGGCCCAAGGAAAGCTCCAGCTTCCAGGACAGGCCAGATGACTCACAGCCAGAGGGAGGGTCCGGGGTGGGGTGGGCAGGGGTGGGATGTGGGGAGGTGTGCCAGAGGAGGGGTGCTGGCTGTCAAGGCTGTGCCTGACGCTGCCTGCCTGCCTGTCTGCCTGCCTGGCGGTGCAAAGTCCTCAGGATGATCTCACACACCTTGAGCACTATTTTGGGCCCAGTTTGGCAGGCGGGGCCACAGCCTAACCCATGTTGTGGGGAGAGAGGAGGGGGGGGGGGGGGGGGGGGGGAGAAGTTGTTTTGAAAGTGAGGATTGGTGGGAGAGATGTTTGTGTTGATCGATGTGGAGGATGTGTTTGTTGTAGAAGGGTTGTTTTGTGTGCTGGAAGAGGTGTTGGTGGTTACGGCCGCAGAATCCCCGGCATTGGATTACGATGGATCAGATTAGGTGGTGGTGGCTCTGGCACTGAAGGGTTGGGGGGGGACTGAGTGCTAAGGTAATGAATTTACGATGTTTGTTTGATCTGGTTTCCACATGCACTCGCAGACAGACACATTCCACATAAATGCACACACGCACGCATGCACGCATGCACACGCACACACATGCAGCCATGCAGACATGCACCCACACACATACACACTCACACACACCATCATCATCTTATGTTCATCACAGTATCACCTACCACCCAGCCATAACATTAATCTGACTGACTGAGCTATGAATAATGTGATTTTACCATGACCACCATAACCAGTCCTCCCACTGTGTATGTATGTGTGAGTGTGTGTGTGTGTGTGTGTGTGTGTGTGTGTGTGTGTGTGTGTGTGTGTGTGTGTCTGCATGCATGTGCATGCATCAGTTGCTGAGTGAAATCAATCCACATACAACTTTTTAATAGATAGTTATCACTGAGGACAATGATTTACACACAGTGATCCAAAAAGAAAAAAGAAAAAAGAAAAAAGTAAACCCAACACTGGTTGTATCTGGGATGAAGGAAAAATGGTTGGGTGTGGCTGTAACAGATAAACCAGAAGAAATGAAGGAAATGGTTGGGTGTGGCTGTAACAGATAAACCAGAAGAAATGAAGGAAATGGTTGGGTGTATGTGTGGCTGTAACAGATAAACCAGAAGAAATGAAGGAAATGGTTGGGTGTATGTGTGGCTGTAACAGTTAAACCAGAAGAAATGAAGGAAATGGTTGGGTGTGGCTGTAACAGATAAACCAGAAGAAATGAAGGAAATGGTTGGGTGTGGCTGTAACAGATAACCAGAAGAAATGAAGGAAATGGTTGGGTGTATGTGTGGCTGTAACAGATAAACCAGAAGAAATGAAGGAAATGGTTGGGTGTGGCTGTAACAGTTAAACCAGAAAAAATGGATGAAGAAAATGGTTGGGTGTATGTGTGGCTGTAACAGTTAAACAGAAGAAATGAAGAAAATGGTTGGGTGGGGCTTGTAACAGTTAAACCGGAAGAAATGCTTGCGTTTTCAGCGTAAGTGAGGTGGAGGTCATATGTCACAGTTAAGAATGTGCATCAGAAATCTGCTATGATCCATGGAAGCAAGAAGTATGGGTATGCTGTTGAAAAAGAAAAGAAAACGGAATCAAAGCAAAGCACAACTTCATACCTGCCATTTCACTTCTTTTTTATTTTTTATTTTCACCTGTTATTTCCTGATATTCCTGATGAGCATAGCGGTCACTTTGCTCAGTATGTCCTCTCTGTGGACGGCATGTGTGACTGTAAGGCTTTCTCTGTGTGTGCAGTGCAGTCGTACTGTTAGTTTGTTGAATGAAAGATGGTGCTGTCATGTGTACTGTTTGTACAGTCATTCTGAAAGATGTCGCCAGTAATGTTTGTGTTTCAGTGTTTATGTAGATACTGAATTACTTATTTGACAAAGAGAGTGGAAAAGTGCTGACAACAACTGAGAGAAAGAGTTTCAGATGTTATTTTCATTTTTGAGCTAATCAGATCTACTTTGTGTGTGTGGTGTGTGTGTGTGTGTGTGTGTGTGTGTGTGCGTGTGTGTGCGCGCGCATGCCTGTGTGTGTGTGTGTGTGTGTGTGTGCGTGTCTGTGTGTGGAGTCCAACATGTCAGAAACAAGAGTGTTGTGCATACATGCTTAGAATGTTGCCTGTGTGCTATAGCAATGGAAGAATCACTCACTGTGATCTGGAAATCTTGTCTGCTGCAGCAGCATCTCTTAAGAGGAAGCGCTTCTCTGTGCAAACTTGGCGTCATGTTCCAGCTGAATATGTTTCAAATGTACACAAACACAGGATGAAAAGATTGGATGTTCATTTTTTTAGGTCAGATTTACTCACCCTTTTTCTTTCTTTTGTTTTGTTTTGCTTGGTTGTCTGCCTGCAGACTTGCTGAATCAAAATGGGTTTCATGTGTATTGTATATATAATGAAATCCGCCTGTCACATCAACAAACAGTGAATTGAATCCTTGGTTGTCAGCGTAAAAGATCTGACAGGTGTGAACGGTAAGCAATGAAAGGAATAATGGAAAGATATGATGCTTCTCTTCCTTCCGTGAAGATAGTTGTTCACATGACCTTGACCCCTCCTACATGTAACCGTGACCTCTTCTCATCTCTTCTGTGTGTGTGTGTCGCTTTTGACATGACCTTGGCCTGTGACCTGTGAGTGGTGGTGCCTGGTTTGTGTTCGCATGGTGCACAGACCGTGTGTTCTTGCTTGCAGCTCCGTCTTTGAGCAACCTCCAGTGCCCCCTTGGGGTCTTCAGTTGCATGACAATTGTCTCCCTTACCCAAGTGACCTTGCTCATCGCTATGGCAATGACCTAGATAGCTTACTGGGCCGGCTGACAAGAGCCCCCAGTCTGACTACATTCTGTCGGAAAAGGAGTATAGGTATGGGTGTTTTGTTTTTTTTAAAAAAAGATTTTTTTTTTTCACCCAGAAGCCGGACTGATGCGCTTTCATGCAGTCTTGTGTGTTGTGTACAGTGTACATGTATCTTCTGCTGTTCTGCCTAAATGCCAGCGCTTCCCAACTGTGTGTGTATTGATTAACTCATCACAGGGTGTGTGTGTGTGTGTGTATGTGTGTGTACATATGTATTATTCAGTGTGCTAATCATGTTTGTATCAATGCGGCTGTCAGTGTGGTAACAACAGTGCCCTGCTTGGAGTGCTTTCAGCTGGTCACTGGTGTGTGCTGGCGATGCTTATTAAAGAAGAGTGGGGGGGGGGGGGGGGGGGGGGGGGGGGGGTAGGACTGGTAGTTAACCTTGTTTGGGGCTGGTCAGTCTGGAACTCTGGGCTACTCGCTACCCTGCAGTGTGTGGTACTCTGCAGTGTGTGCTACCCTGCAGTGTGTGTGCTACCCTGCAGTGTGTGGTACTCTGCAGTGTGTGCTACCCTGCAGTGTGTGTGTACCCTGCAGTGTGTGTGAGCTCTCTTGGGTTCCTGTTTCTTGTTCCTGTCAGAGCATCTTCCCCTTCACCTCTTCCCTCCCACCCCCTCCTCACCCTCTGCTTCTCCAAAATGTGAACAAACGAGATGATCTCATCTGTGATAATAGTTGTGTGGAAACAAGTAAATCACAATTAAAATGAACAATGTGGCATTAGAAGCAACTTCCAAAAGACTTGTCAAAAACAAAACAAAACAAACGAACAAACAAAAAGAATGTATAAAAGATAATAGGCATGCAGGCATGCACACGTACAAATACACACACACACATGCAGGCATGCATGCTTGTAAATGCATGTGCGCAATGAAACGTAAAGAAGTCAAGTGTCATTTGTACATATAGGAGACGGAACTATTACAACCGGATTTCGTATTGTCAAGATAACAAGAAGTGCATTTCAAGAAGAAAAAAAGGAGTGAAATAAATAAATGAAAATTTAAAAAATGAAAAAAAGATGAAGTGCAGCTTATCAGTAGTTTAAAAAAAAAAAAAAAGTTTTTTAAAAAAAAGGAAAAAGAAAGAAAAAAAAGAAAGGAAAAGAAAGAAACGGAAAAGTTTTTAGAGTGTGAGATCCTCCTGATACTCCACTGCCATTAGTGTGTCAGGCGGATCCTCAGGGCAGACTGCCATTAGTATGTCAGGCGGATCCTCAGGGCAGACTGCCATTAGTGTGTCGGGCGGATCCTCAGGGCAGACTGCCATTAGTATGTCAGGCGGATCCTCAGGGCAGACTGCCATTAGTATGTCAGGCGGATCCTCAGGGCAGACTGCCATTAGTATGTCAGGCGGATCCTCAGGGCAGACTGCCATTAGTATGTCAGGCGGATCCTCAGGGCAGACTGCCATTAGTATGTCAGGCGGATCCTCAGGGCAGAGCAGAGCCTGACCAAGCAGCTCAGTCCTCCATGTTGTCCATCCAGGTCCTCTGCCTTCACTGCAGGCACCAGGCAGGGCAGAGCAGAGCCCTGACCAAGCAGCTCAGTCTCCATGTTGTCCATCCAGGTCGTCTGTCTGCCTTCACTGCATGCCCCAGGCAGGGCTGGTTTGGAAAGGAAACCCACTGGGAATACACTGGGCCAGAGCCTGCTGATGATGTTCAGGAGCCATGATTTGATTTACCTTGCTGCGTCAGGTGCTTGATCGTTTGGATTAGTCCATCTTTCCTGTGACTGCTCAGACAGACACAGGTGTGGGACATATTCACAGCTCTCTCTCTCTCTGCAGTCATGGGCAACTTGGTAGAGGTGTGATATCCAGTCATCAGGTTCTCCATACAGTATTTTGTTTATCTTCTGCCTAGGGGTCTGCCTCCCATGGTACCTGTCTAACATGGTTTGGGTCGGGGAGTCATGCCCACACCAGACAAGATCAGGGCATCTGATGACTGCTCATATGTCATCATTTGCCCTTTTCCCCTTGGTATGGGTTGAAACAAAGACAGTGTGTGTGTGTATCTGTAGCAGGGGATCCTCTTTATGCATACTGTGTACTGTGATGGGATTCCAATGTTATAAAAATGTGGTAATGAAATATATGCATAATCAGAAGTGATGTACCTTTTTTGTGTAAAATGTTGTTGTCAAATTTATGTAATCAGAAATGTCAAATTTGTTGTCTAACAACATCTTTTCTTTCTGTTACTGATTCTTACAGTGTGCGTGTACCAAAGGCAATCAGAAAATATTTGTAAATTTTTTTTCTTTTTTTGTTTGTTTGTTTGTCCTTTTCCCCCAGTATTTCCTCTGGAGTAATATATTGATTGATGGTATAGTAAGTCATAACCACCTCCCCCCCCCCTCCCCACCTTGCATGCTTCCCCCCCTTCCTTTCCCTCTCCATCCCTTTCAGCCCCGTGTTGAAGAACTTGATGCATGTTATGAAAAATCATTGGTTGTGTGGTCATTCATGATCCATGAAGGCTTAGCTGTGTGTGCATGTGTGTGTGTGTGTGTGTGTGTGTGTGTGTGTGTGTGGTGTGTGTGTGTGTGTGTGTGAAGTCTTACTAAAAAATAAAATAAAAAATCACAAACCACAAAAGCTGCCCCACTTAAATTGTTTTCTGAGAAACAGAAACTTCAGCATGGATCACATTTTTCATTCATACCACAGTACACAGAAACATATACATCAATATTTCTAAAAACAAACAAACAAATCAGCTGGCTTTGAGACAAAAAAAAACCCCCCTGGTTTTGAGATAACAGGCCTGCAGTAAAATTCATCGGTGGGAGTCCTCCACCTCAGAAACTGAATTCAGTACAGCAACACAAAGGTATGGTTAATGGTAAGGTAATGTTGCTTATAGCCCAGCCGACCGCAAAGGGCCACATCAGGGCTGTCAACACAAAGGTGAAGTTAACTGTTTTGATTATCTTCTGCTGCACAAGCCTGTTCACTCTATATTTCACACTGTATTCATATCATATCTTTGCACCAGTGTCTTAAATTGATGGTGCTTTATCATGAATGAAAGCTTATAGAGCTTGTGCATTTTCGTGGAAGAGCAGGCACTTAAAAAGGGCTGGGGGTGGGAAAGCGGAATCTGTGTTTGAAGAGACTGGATTGTACAGCAGGTCTGACCACCACCCACCCATCTCCCCCCCCCCCCACACACACACACATACACACACACACACACACACACACACTGCCATTCTTTTTTCTTCTTTTTTTTTCCACATATTTAATGTCACCTCTCTCATCCCTCCACTCAACAATTCCTTCATTTTCTCACACATTCATCCCTCAACATGTATTTCACACTGCCATTCTTTTCCAGCAGTTAACTTAGTGTGGTATGAAATATTTGTTCAGCTGTTTGTCTGTGTCATCCTGCTGTTGTTTGACACTATAGTGAAGGCAGCTGTTTGTCTGTGCCATCCTGTTGTTGTTTGACACGATTGTGAAGGCAGCTGTCTGTCTGTGTCATCCTGCTGTTGTTTGACACGATAGTGAGGCAGCTGTCTGTGTCATCCTGCTGTTGTTTGACACGATAGTGAAGGCAGCTGTCTGTGTCATCCTGCTGTTGTTTGACACGATAGTGAAGGCAGCTGTCTGTGTCATCTGCTGTTGTTTGACACGATAGTGAAGGCAGCTGTTTGTGCCATCCTGCTGTTGTTTGACACGATAGTGAAGACAGTAGGAAGTGAAGAGATGGCAGCACTTTGATATGTTGTCATGACAACCTACTATCTATTTTCATTTGGCACCACATGAAGGTATCGACAAGTACAGACCTGGTCACAGGTGGAATGTGTGTTGTGAAGACAGGCTGTTGTCCTGTTATTGTCTGACTCTGCAGGGAAGGTATCGACAAGTACCAGTTTCTCCCTCTGTTCCACCAACACCCCTCCCCTCTGCCCCTCCTTTACCAGCATGCCCTTCTCCTTGACCACAGACCTTCATCTCTCCCCATCCTCCTTCTCCCCCCACCCCAGCCTCTTCCTCTGCCCACTGGGATCCCCCATGTTCCACCCCCACACCACTGCTGTTTGTGGTTTTGCAAGTCACAGAATTGGGTGGAAGAGTGCCGCTTAAAGTCAGCATCACCTGCCTTGGTATGCCACACTGTGGACTGCAGATCTCTGTGTGTGCTTGTGTGTGGTGGAGAGAGAGAGAGAGAGAGAGAGAGAGAGAGAGAGGAGAGAGAGAGAGAGTGTCATATACATGTGTTTCAAGGTTTTGTCAAAAGGAGAGTGTTAGTACATTTATTTCAAAGTGAAAATTAAAAAAAAGTAGACAAGCATTTGATGATTTTAGCTGTGAGGAAAGGACAGGATTATGTTCACACTTGCATTTGAAGGGTAAATTAAAAGAATGCACTATTTAGAGGTGAATTTTTAAAAAAGGCAGACAGTTATCTGATACATTTTTGATGGGATGAATGAATAGGACAAGCATTTGCTTGATGAGGTTACATTTGGGTGGGGAGAGAGAGAGAGAGAGAGAGAGGAGAGGAGAGAGAGAGAGAGAGAGAGGAGAGAGTTGTTTACCACAGAGAGAGAGCGAGAGCAAGAATATATGCAACGTGTTTGAGCTGATGTCGCTCCTGATTCATGATTTGCACTCCACCCCTGGGTTTCTGGATTTTTTTTTTATCACGTTCATATTGCTTACTATTTCATTGTGTTCCATGCTGGGTTGGGGTCAGTGTGGGTATTTCACTACTGGTCAGTGTGGGTATTTCACTACTGGTCAGTGTGGGTATTTCACTACTGGTCGTTTCATTGCCCCATGTACTGCTGTACCAGATTTCTATGAACAGGGTATATATATATATATTATATGTATGTATTTATATCTGTGTTGTATGAACTTGTCTATTCTTCTTTAACAGTGTTTGTATAAGTTAATGGGTTGTGTATGAATCAGTGTATACATGTTTACTGGT
The DNA here is from genome assembly GCA_018398815.1 of Conus ventricosus. Taxonomy (NCBI): domain Eukaryota; kingdom Metazoa; phylum Mollusca; class Gastropoda; order Neogastropoda; family Conidae; genus Conus; species Conus ventricosus. The sequence goes on along the minus strand of CM031613.1, from coordinate 81,188,400 downwards.
TTTTTCTGGATCAGTGTATACCTCTTTACCATTTTTGTTAGTCTGTAATAATTACTGGGTTTTCATTTGAGTTAGTGTGGTGCTCTTTAGGGTTTTTGTTTGTTTTTTGTTTTTGTTTTCTATGTAACTATTCGGTTTTTTCATGTATTTAAAATAATGTATCAGTGTATACATTGTTGCTAAGTTTTTTTTTTGGTTAGTTAGTGTATTCTGCTACTGGGTCTTGTGCGAGTGACTGTGTTCTTAGTGACCAGTTTTGACATGAAGTAATGTTTCTATCTGTACTGTTGTTGTTGTTATGGTTGTTGGTTTTTAGTTAGTTTATGGTCTTTTCCCCCTTTTTGGATCCGACACAGTCTGTGTCATTTTGCTGTAGCTTTCAGTCCAGGTGCTACGTCAGAGCTTGTAGAATAAGCCGGTCTGATTGATCGTGCTGGGCTGCTTTGGGCTGGCCAGTGATTGGATAGAGTTATGTTGAATGATTGGTCAGTTGGCTGGGTAGGTAGGTGTCGGTGGTCAGTTGGCTGGGTAGGTAGGTGTCGGTGGTCAGTTGGCTGGGTAGGTAGGTGTCGGCCAGTTTGTTGCTTTAGAAGTGTCGATGTTTACTTCAGAGTGTGTAGACAGAGCTTCAGAGCTGGGGCTTCAGCCAGCTAAATAAAAGTGTTTCCACTACAGAGTGGTTTTCTTTGATTCCTTGCTGGATAGGGCCTGAAGTGTGAAGCCAGAAATGAGTGGAGCTTCAGCTCAGTGAAGATGTGTGTGCTGAGTAGTAGTTTATAGGGCTTGAAGTGTGAAGCCAGAAATGAGTGGAGCTTCAGCTCAGTGAAGATGTGTTTGCTGAGTAGTAGTTTATAGGGCTTAAAGTGTGAAGCTAGAAATGAGTGGAGCTTCAGCTCAGTGAAGATTTGTGTGCTGAGTAGTTGTGAATGACACTTCGTTGCTTGACTGTGGCTAAAACCAGTAGTGACTGATTAATGCAAACTTGGGTGTGTTCATTAGAAGTGGGTTTTTTTTGTTTGTTAGTAGTTTGTTGCAGGATTGTACCTGTCATGCCTGAGCTTCACAAACTTAGTGTTCTAATTTTACTTTGTTGTTAGTTTTGTTGATATGATTGGATCAGAATACTGAAAATTCAGTCTGTGCATAATGTCATGACGTTGTTACCTGTCGTTCTGTATATGAAAGATATATACATTGATAAACTTTGCCTTGCCTGCACATTGCACATGGCGAAATAAAGAGGGAAATACTATGTAGATCTGCAGGGGAAAAAATGTGCATGCATACACACACATGCAGACTTAAAGACACACACACACACACCACACACACACACACACACACACACACACACACACACACACACACACACTCACGCTCACACACAATTTCTCTCCCCCCCCCCTCCCTCTCTCTCTCTCTCTCTCTCTTCTCTCTCTCTCTCTCTCTCTCTCTCTCTTCTCTCTCTCTCTCTCTCTCTCTCTGTGTCAGTGTCAGTGTCAGCTGTATAGTAATATCATTTCTATTCCTACCAGATTTTTTTTGTATAGTCTCTTATGTGACCATACAAAGTCTTTAATTCTGGAGGTAAATATTTGGGGTGACTGATGAACAGCATTTAGACATTGAAGGTTGAAATTTTGCTGTTTTGTCACACCGTCTAACGTTAAGCAGTAATCTGTCAATGGAGATAACAGCATCATTGTGAAGTGTGTGTGTGTGTGTGTGTGTGTGTGTGTGTGTGTGTGTGTGTGTGTGTGTGTGTGTGTGTAGTGTTAGCATTGACAGAAAAATACTGGCAGATTGACTTTGTTAACTGGTAATTTCTGACGGACTGATGTGGGTGAATTGGTAGTTTTGAACATTAACATGAATTGATTGACTTGTCTTGACAACAGTATTTAGCTAGCATGAAATGCTGTCATCCTGAAATTTGGTCAGGCCAAACAGAACATTTCAGTTCGTTAACTTCCCGGTTATAAAATGGAATTGACTTTTAGTATTCTTATTAACGGAGCTGTCAGGTGTTATAGTTTGGGTGTTCAATTCATTAAGTTCCTGATTTTAAAGTGGAAAAGACATTTAGTATTCTTATTAATGGAGCTGTCAGGTGCCTGATTATAAAGTGGAATTGACATTTAGAATTCTTATTAATGGAGCTGTCAGGTGCCTGATTATAAAGTGGAATTGACATTTAGAATTCTTATTAATGGAGTTGTCAGGTGCCTGATTATAAAGTGGAATTGACATTTAGTATTCTTATTAATGGAGCTGTCAGGTGCCTGATTATAAAGTGGAATTGACGTTTGGTAGTTCCTATTAACGGAGTTGTCAGGTGCCTGATTATAAAGTGGAACTGACGTTTGGTAGTTCCTATTAACGGAGTTGTCAGGTGCCTGATTATAAAGTGGAACTGACGTTTGGTAGTTCCTATTAACGGAGTTGTCAGGTGCCTGATTATAAAGTGGAACTGACGTTTGGTAGTTCCTATTAACGGAGTTGTCAGGTGCCTGATTATAAAGTGGAACTGACGTTTGGTAGTTCCTATTAACGGAGTTGTCAGGTGCCTGATTATAAAGTGGAACTGACGTTTGGTAGTTCCTATTAACGGAGTTGTCAGGTGCCTGATTATAAAGTGGAACTGACGTTTGGTAGTTCCTATTAACGGAGTTGTCAGGTGCTATGGTTTGGTAGTTCCTATTAACGGAGTTGTCAGGTGCTATGGTTTGGATGTTCCAGGCAGTATTTCTCTTGACAGTGCTATGCTGCTACACAAACAAAACAACCAAGGAAACTCAAAAAAAGGACTTCATATAGGACTTGGCAGCGGCTTCAAGGGAATCAAGGTCATGCACATCTGTAGACTGTAGGCATTTTTTGTCAACAAATGGCTAGATTCGGTAAGGAGAGTAAGAAAAAAAGCAGAAGAAAAATTGCTGAAGAAGATCGCAATTTTGCTTCCATGGTGGTTGGTTTTGTTGCCAACCATTTTGAGTTTTGTGTAGGTCAAGTCAAAACCACATGATGAACTGTTGAGATTTCTGTCATCATAATTCGCCGTCATGTTATGTGCGTACCAAAGTGCGGCTGAAAGTGCTGTTGGTTTGATTTGTTGTGAGACACTGAGGATGCTATTGTGACAGTTCCAGACAACAAACCAGCCTTCTTCCCCACCCTCAGACATGCAGTGGATGGAACGGGCAGTGGTAACGTCACAGAACAGTTAGATAAGGTATGTGCATGTTATGTTCACCTTGGTGTCTGACTGAGCCAGGTTGTTTTGTGTTTTGCAGGAACGCCCTCAGCTCGCAGAGCGCCAAGGAGCAGCGGCGCCTAGCCAGCAACTCGCAGTACAGGCGCACAGCATCCGACTCGATCACACCGAAACGAGGCATTCCCACTGCTGTCAACAGCAACAATCACAGCGATGGGCACAACAACCACATCAACAAAAAGTAAAACATCAACTGTGGAATGGAAGAGAAGGAAATGAGGAGTGGGAGGGGTGGAGGGAGGGAAGACATGAACACATTCATGAAATGTGGCTTGTTTGGGGAAATGACTAAGCACAGGAAGACCTTTTTTTTAAATAAAAGATATTGCCCAGGTTGATGAAAAGGGGAGAAAAAGGAGAATAGAAAAATCTGTTATTTAGAGAGAAAAAGACAAATGGAGACAGGCAACCATGAATGTGTGGTTCTGCCGCCCGTCGAAGAATGAGGCTGTGTTCTGCAAGGCTGTGTTTCTTCCACGTGGAAAGTTAGAAAGAATTACGTTAAGTTTTTATCTGTTATATTAGTAGTAGTAGTAGAGTAGAATCAAGGAGTTATGCTAAGTTTGTCACAGGACAGTGAGTTACATTATGCCTAATACCAGTCATTTCCTTACCATGTATTTTAACAACATGTTTGAAAGCAAGTGACAAGTGCAGTGTTGTTTAACTAAATGTGTGCATATTTAGATTTTATATACTGCATGGACGCATATATTTGAGAGACTTTCAGAGCTGACGCACACACCATATACCATATGCACAGGTACAAAATGGACAAAATCCACAAACTTGTTCACTGCTAGCGTTGCACACAACACCGACTCTTTTTTGATAGCCCCCCCCCCCCCCCCCCCACCCCTCTTCACCAGCTTCTCTATTCACTTTCTGAACAGCGGCGTAGCGGAGGACGACGGTAGCATCAGCCCAGCCCACAATTCCAAGCCCCGACGCCGACCAATCCCAGCCACCCAGTGTGTGGCGGCTGCAGGGCGGCGGTGAGCGGGCGTATCCCCCGTGCAGAGCCCCACCTCACGGCGCAGCAAGCCTCCGGAGAGGTCCAGTGTGCCGACGCCTACCTCCGGCAGGTGGGGCATGATGCCTGGCCTGGGGAGAGAGTGTGTGTGTGTGCGCGTGTGCGTGCGTGCATGCATGCATGTGTGCGTGCGTGCGCGTGTGTGCGCGCGTTGATCCTTCCTTGTAACCATGCTCCCTCAACTTCCCAGTTTCTCTCGCCTCCCCGCCTCACCAAACCGCCTTTCCCTCCCGCACGTCAGTCATCTTGCCCTTTCACATCTCGCTGTCTTTAGCTTTCCATGTCACCATGTGACTTCATGTTGCCATTCTACCTTTCCCATGTCACCATGTGACTTCATGTTGCCATTCTACCTTTCCCATGTCACACTTCATGTTGCCATCCTACCTTTCCCATGTCACCATGTGACTTCATGTGTCCATCCTACCTTTCCCATGTCACCATGTGACTTCATGTTGCCATCCTACCTTTCCCATGTCACCATGTGACTTCATGTGTCCATCCTACCTTTCCCATGTCACACTTCATGTTGCCATCCTACCTTTCCCATGTCACCATGTGACTTCATGTTGCCATCCTACCTTTCCCATGTCACCATGTGACTTCATGTGTCCATCCTACCTTTCCCATGTCACCATGTGACTTCATGTTCCCATCCTACCTTTCCCATGTCACCATGTGACTTCATGTGTCCATCCTACCTTTCCCATGTCACCGTGTGACTTCATGTTGCCATCCTACCTTTCCCATGTCACCATGTGACTTCATGTTGCCATCCTACCTTTCCCATGTCACACTTCATGTTGCCATCCTACCTTTCCCATGTCACACTTCATGTTGCCATCCTACCTTTCCCATGTCACCATGTGACTTCATGTGCCCATCCTACCTTTCCCATGTCACCATGTGACTTCATGTGTCCATCCTACCTTTCCCATGTCACCATGTGACTTCATGTTGCCATCCTACCTTTCCATGTCACCGTGTGACTTCATGTGTCCATCCTACCTTTCCCATGTCACCATGTGACTTCATGTGTCCATCCTACCTTTCCCATGTCACCATGTGACTTCATGTTGCCATCCTACCTTTCCCATGTCACCATGTGACTTCATGTGTCCATCTACCTTTCCATGTCACGTGTGACTTCATGTTGCCATCCTACCTTTCCCATGTCACCATGTGACTTCATGTTGCCATCCTACCTTTCCCATGTCACACTTCATGTTGCCATCCTACCTTTCCCATGTCACCATGTGACTTCATGTTGCCATCCTACCTTTCCATGTCACACTTCATGTTGCCATCCTACCTTTCCATGTCACACTTCATGTTGCCATCCTCCCTTTCCCATGTCACACTTCATGTTCCCATCCTACCTTTCCCATGTCACACTTCATGTTGCATCCTACCTTTCCCATGTCACCATGTGACTTCATGTGTCCATCCTCCCTTTTCCCCATGTCACCGTGTGACTTCATGTTGCCATCCTACCTTTCCCATGTCACACTTCATGTTGCCATCCTACCTTTCCCATGTCACACTTCATGTTGCCATCCTACCTTTCCCATGTCACACTTCATGTTGCCATCCTACCTTTCCCATGTCACACTTCATGTTGCCATCCTACCTTTCCCATGTCACACTTCATGTTGCCATCCTACCTTTCCCATGTCACACTTCATGTTGCCATCCTACCTTTCCCATGTCACACTTCATGTTGCCATCCTACCTTTCCCATGTCCCCGTGTGACTTCATGTTGCCATCCTACCTTTCCCATGTCACACTTCATGTTGCCATCCTACCTTTCCCATGTCACACTTCATGTTGCCATCCTACCTTTCCCATGTCACCATGTGACTTCATGTGTCCATCCTACCTTTCCCATGTCACCGTGTGACTTCATGTTGCCATCCTACCTTTCCCATGTCACCATGTGACTTCATGTTGCCATCCTACCTTTCCCATGTCACCGTGTGGACTTCATGTTGCCACCCTACCTTTCCATGTCACACTTCATGTTGCCATCTACCTTTCCCATGTCACACTTCATGTTGCCATCCTACCTTTCCCATGTCACCATGTGACTTCATGTGTCCATCCTACCTTTCCATGTCACCATGTGACTTCATGTGTCCACCCTACCTTTCCATGTCACCATGTGACTTCATGTGTCCATCCTCCCTTTCCCATGTCACCATGTGACTTCATGTTGCCATCCTACCTTTCCCATGTCACCATGTGACTTCATGTTGCCATCCTACCTTTCCCATGTCACCACTTTACCTCTCACATGTCACCCTCTCACCCCCCCCACATCACCATCTTACCTCTCCTATGTTACCACTTTACCCCAACATGTCACCACTTACCTCCCCATGTCACCACTTTACCTCCCCCATGTCACCATCTTACCTCTCCTGTGTCACCATTTTTACCTCCCCATGTCACCATTTTACCTCCCCATGTCACACTTTATCTCCCCCATGTCACCTCTTACCTCTCTATGTCACCACTTTACCTCCCCATGTCACCACTTTACCTCCTCCATGTCACCACTTTACCTCCTCCATGTCCCCACTTTACCTCTCCCACATCACCATTTACCTCCCCATGTCACCACTTTCCCCCCCCCCCCCCCCCCCCATGTCACCACTTTACCTCCCCATGTCACCACTTTACCTCCATGTCACCACTTTACCTCCTCCATGTCACCACTTTACCTCTCACATGTCACCATCTCACCTCTCCCACATCACCATCTTACCTCCCTATGTCACCACTTTACCTCCCCATGTCACCACTTTACCTCCATGTCACCACTTTACCTCCTCATGTCACACTTTACCTCCCCCATGTCACCACTTTACTCCTCCATGTCACCATTTACCTCCTCCATGTCACCACTTTATCTCCCCATGTCACCACTTTACCTCCTCCATGTCACACTTTACCTCCCCATGTCACCACTTTACCTCCCCATGTCACCACTTTACCCCCCCCATGTCACCACTTTACCTCTCACATGTCACCACTTTACCTCCTCCATGTCACCACTTTACCTCCCCCATGTCACCACTTTATCTCCCCATGTCACCACTTTACCTCCCCCATGTCACCACTTTACCTCCCCATGTCACCACTTTACCTCCCCCATGTCACACTTTATCTCCCCCATGTCCCCCACTTTACCTCTCCATGTCACCACTTTACCTCCTCCATGTCACCACTTTACCTTCTCCATGTCACCACTTTACCTCCTCCATGTCACCACTTTACCTCTCACATGTCACCATCTCACCTCTCCACATCACCATCTTATCTCCCCCATGTCACCTCCTTACTCCCCATGTCACCACTTTTACCTCCCCATGTACACTTTACCTCCCGCATGTCACCACTTTACCTCCCCATGTCACCATCTTCCCTCCCCATGTCACCTCCTACCTCTCCTATGTCACCACTTTACCTCCCGCATGTCACCACTTTACCTCCCTACATCACCATCTTACCTCCCCTATGTCACCACTTTACCTCCTCATGTCACCACTTTACCTCCCCCATGTCACCACTTTACCTCCCCACATCACCGTCTTACCTCCCCTATGTCACCACTTTACCTCCCATGTCGCCACTTACCTCCCGCATGTCACCACTTTACCTCACCATGTCACCACTTTACCTCACCCATGTCACCACTTTACCTGTCCCATGTCACCACTTTACCTCCCCCACATCACCGTCTTACCTCCCCATGTCACCACTTTACCTCCCCCATGTCACCGCCTTACCCCCCCCATGTCACCACTTTACCTCCCCCATGTCACCACTTTACCTCCCCACATCACACTTTACCTCCCCATGTCACCACTTTCCCTCTCCCATGTCACCAATTTACCTCCCCCATGTCACCACTTTACCTCCCCATGTCACCACTTTACCTCCCCCATGTCCCCGTCTTACCTCCCCATGTCACCACTTTACCTCCCCCATGTCACCACTTTACCTCCCCACATCACCATCTTTCCTCTCCGATGTCACCAATTACCTCCCCATGTCGCCACTTTACCTCTCCCATGTCACCACTTTACCTCCCCCATGTCACCACTTTACCTCCCCCATGTCACCACTTTACCTCCCCATGTCACCACTTTACCCCCCATGTCACCACTTTACCTCCCCCATGTCACCACTTTACCGCTCCCATGTCACCACTTACCTCCCCCATGTCCCATTTACGAGGGTTGTTCAATTTAAGATGACACTAGGCTTGCCGTTTGGAAACGAAGCACCGCACAGAAAAATGTTTATACCAAACACAACTTTAAAGTTTACCTGATTAGAATTGCAGAAAATAAAGTTGACGTCATGACGCAACTCGGAGTATGACGTAATTACAACTGTGTTTCAAACAGCTGAGCCTGAAAAAAATGGACGTCACCAATGAGCAATTTCGTTTCTACACTTTCACAAGGCTACAACTTGGTGACGATTGTAGGAGGATACACGCAGATTTGCAAGCTGTTTACGGAACGGATTGTGTGTCTTACCGCACAGTTTGCAGATGGGTCAAACAATTAAGAGCAGGTAGGGCGCCATCTGATTGGGGTAATCGTGCAGAGCGAGCTTTACCAGCTCGGAACGAACAAAACATTGCATTTGTGAAAAGACTGATAGAGGAGGATCCACATTCGACTGTGCGGGAATTAAGCGAGGCATGTGAGCTTTCAATTGGCACCATTAACAACATTCTGCACAAAGACCTTCACATGAGAAAACTGGCTGCAAGATGGGTGCCACATCTCTTAAGCGATGATCAGAAGCAGCAGCGGGTGGCATGTTCACGCAAACTGCTCGACGAGTTTGAGCCCAATGGGCCAAAACGACTGTGTGACTTAGTGACGGGAGACGAGAGTTGGCTGACATTCTACGGCATCCCCAACAAACGCTGCAACCGCATGTGGGTTGGCCCTGACGGAGACAGACCAGTTGTTCTTCGCCCAGGATTCCAGAGTCGCAAGCGAATGTTTTCTATTTTTTTCAACACGCAAGGCCTTGTGGCAATTGACATTTTGCCTGAGAAATCAACAATCACTGCCTCCTACTATACCCAAGTTGTGCTCCCAAAAGTTGTAGGAAAAATCCATGAGCAGCGCCCAACCGTCAGCACCCAGAGGACCCTTCTTCTGCATGACAATGCCAGTGTCCATAAGGCGAAGGTCACCACGACCTTCCTGAGCGAGCAAGGAATCCAAGTTTTGGACCACCCACCCTACAGCCCCGACTTGGCCCCATGCGACTTCTGGCTGTTCCCTGCTCTGAAGGAAAAGCTCGCTGGGCGTAAGTTTGACCGGGTACAAGACCTCGCCAAGCCGTAAGATCAGAGTTGTCCGGTCTGCCTAAAACCGACTACAGAGGGCGCTTGAGAATTGGCGTAGGAGGCTTGAAATTTGCATTCGAGCCAACGGAGATACTTCGAGGGGATGTAAAAGTTTCAAGTTGCTGAGATGAGAGGTACGTTTTTTAAGGGGGTGGTGACATCTTAAATTGAACAACCTCGTATCTCCCCATGTCACCACTTTACGTCTCCCATGTCACCACTTTATCTCCCCCATGTCGCACTTTATCTCCCCATGTCACACTTTACCTCCACCACATCACCGTCTTACCTCCCCCATGTCACCACTTTACCTCCCCCATGTCACCACTTTACCTCCTCCACATCACCGTCTTACCTCCCCCATGTCACCACTTTACCTCCCCCATGTCACCACTTTACCTCCCCACATCACCGTCTTACCTCCCCATGTCACCACTTACCTCCCCCATGTCACCGTCTTACCTCCCCATGTCACCACTTTACCTCCCCCATGTCACCATTTTACTCCCCATGTCACCATTTTACCTCCCCATGTCACACTTTACCTCCTCCATGTCACCACTTTACCTCCCCCATGTCGCCACTTTACTCCCCATGTCACCACTTTACCTCCCCACATCACCGTCTTACCTCCCCCATGTCACCACTTTACCTCCCCCACATCACCGTCTTACCTCCCCCATGTCACCACTTTACCTCCCTCACATCACCATCTTACCTCTCCTTTATAACACCACTTTCCCCCATGTCGCCACTTTACCTCCCTATGTCGCCACTTTACCTGCCCATGTCACCACTTTGCCTCCCCCATGTCACCACTTTACCTCCTCCATGTCACCACTTTGCCTCCCCATGTCACCACTTTACCTCCCCATGTCACCACTTTGCCTCCCCCATGTCACCACTTTACCTCCCCCATGTCACCTCCTTACCTACCCCATGTCACCACTTTATCTCCCCATGTCACCACTTTACCTCCCCATGTCACCACTTTACCTCCCCATGTCACCACTTTTCCTCCCCATGTCATCACTTTACCTCCCCACATCACCATCTTACCTCCCCATGTCACCACTTTACCTCCCCATGTCACCTCCTTACCTCTCCTGTGTCACCTTCTTACCTCTCCCATGTCACCTCCTGACCTCTCCTGTGTCACCATTTACCTCCCCATGTCACTTCCTTACCTCTCCTGTGTCACCACTTTACCTCTCCATGTCACCTCCTTACCTCTCCTGTGTCACCACTTTACTTCCAGTCCCCCATGTCAACACTTTACTCCTCCATGTCACCTCCTTACCTCTCCTGTGTCACCACTTTACCTCCCCCATGTCACCACTTTACCTCTCCTGTGTCACCACTTTATCTCCCCCATGTCACCTCTTACCTCTCCTGTGTCACCACATTACCTCCCCCATGTCACCTCCTTACCTCTCATGTGTCACCACTTTACCTCTCCCGTGTCACCATTTTACCTCCCCAGGTCACCACTTTACCTCCCCCATGTCACCACTTTACCTCTCGGTGTCACCACTTTATCTCCCCATGTCACCTCCTTACCTCTCCTGTGTCACCACATTACCTCCCCCATGTCACCTCCTTACCTCTCATGTGTCACCACTTTACCTCTCCTTTGTCACCATTTTACCCCCCCAGGTCACCACTTTACCTCCCCCATGTCACCTCCTTACCTCTCCTGTGTCACCACTTTACCTCCCCATGTCACCTCCTTACCTCTCCTGTGTCACCACTTTACCTGCCCCATGTCACCACTTTACCTCCCCATGTCACCTCCTTACCTCTCCTGTTTCACACTTTACCTCCCCATGTCACCTCCTTACCTCTCCTGTGTCACCACTTTACCTCCCCCATGTCACCTTACCTCTCCTGTGTCACCACTTTACCTCCCCCATGTCACCACTTTACCTCCCCCATGTCACCACTTTACCTCCCTATGTCACCACTTTACCTCCCCCATGTCACCTCCTTACTCTCCTGTGTCACCACTTTACCTCCCATGTCACCACTTTACCTCTCCTGTGTCACCACTTTACCTCCCCATGTCACGCTTTACCTCCCCCATGTCCACTTTACCTCCCCTATGTTACCACTTTACCTCCCCCATGTCACCTCCTTACCTCTCCTGTGTCACCACTTTACCTCCCCATGTCACCACTTTATCTCACCCATGTCTCCTCCTTACCTCTCCCATGTCACCACTTTATCTCCCCCATGTCACCTCCTTACCTCTCCATGTCACCACTTATCTCCCCCCATGTCACACTTTACCTCCCCCATGTCACGTCCTTACTCTCCTGTGTCACAGTTTATCTCCCCATGTCACCTCCTTACCTCTCCCATGTCACCACTTTACCTCCCCCATGTCACCACTTTACCTCCCCATGTCACCAGTTTATCTCCCCCATGTCACCACTTACCTCCCCCATGTCACCCTTTACCTCCCCCATGTCACCACTTTACCTCCCCCATGTCACCACTTTACCTCCCCATGTCACCTCCTTACCTCCCCATGTCACCACTTTATCTCCCCAATGTCACCTCCTTACCTCTACCATGTCACCACTTTATCTCCCCATGTCACCACTTTATCTCCCCCATGTCACCTCCTTACCTCTCCCATGTCACCACTTTACCTCCCCATGTCACCACTTTACCTCCCCCATGTCACCACTTTACCTCCCCCATGTCACCACTTTACCTCCCCCATGTCACCATCTCCTTGTCCCATGTTTATCACAGTGTACTGTCCTCTCGTATGGCGTTCATCTCCACTCTTTTTTTGTTGAAAAGTACAACAACAGTAGTTTCAGAGTAAACAGCTCTGAATTTTGAACATTTGTGTGTGATGTGGCTTGTTTTTTTATTTGTTTCATTGTCTTCATCATCAGTCAAAATAAAAGTTCCTTTTTGACCAGTTAACCTTGTAAAATAAAAAAAGTCAGGGACAGGGAAACTTTTGAAATAAAATAAAGTTAATGGGTGTTACGAGCTGTGGCTGTGGATGGGGTGTTGGAATGAGTGGCGTGGATGCACTGCCTCTGAGGTGGCGCAGAGGTTGGTACAGCACACTAAAAAAAGGTTAACGGGTGTCCACGTCTGCTAATCTTTAAGCCCCAGGTTTTCAAAATGACTGATCACTGGGTAACAAATTTCAGGAATCCATGTCTACCTAAAGTCATTGGTTTTATAGTGCTAGCCAGACAACTGCCTGAAGTTTCACTCACATTTGTATCTCAAATTGGCCCGTTTAACACTGAATGCAGCTGGTGATGGGACACTTTGTACCATTGACTAAAGTACCTTTGATTGTGTTGGTATTGTCCAGTGATAGGATACATTCGTGTCATCTGGAAAGAAAAAAGGCAGCCTATGAGGCAGAAACCATTGTGCAGAGCACAGTGTCAAAGAGGTGAAGAAGAGCAGCCAGGAGAAGCAAGGAGAGGACTGTTAGGAATGTACTGGCCTAGACTTCATTCCCAGAGCTGCAAACTGAATGTGGGGACATGATCAGAAAGTCACCAGTGTATCTCCAGAATCTTTGCCAAGGGTTTTGATGAGGCATGCAAGTCCATGAGGTAGATGATAAGACTGAGAGTTCTTGCAGGGTTAAGTGGTCTGAAATTTTCATTCTGTTCCAATTTTTTTAAAGTATTTGAGTGACTCTGACGAACAACTACATCGATAAAGGAATCACCAGACAAAACATGAGGCGTTTCGACCTCTTAGGTCTTCTTCAGGCAAGACAGGCGATGCTCAGGACAACAACAATGAATGAGCAATCATTTATCTTCGTCAGATTCAGCGCAGGATGGGTGTTGAATGAAGCAGGCAAGCCAGAGCATAGTGATGTAGTGATAAGACTGAGGTGAGGGTTCTTGCAGGGTTACGTGGTCTGACAATGTTCATTGTGTTGTCATGGTTGTGTGAGGAAATGGCTGACCACCTGTACCATCCATGTCCCAGTGTAGGATGAAGTGGTCTGACAGTGTTCATTGTGTTGTCATGGTGTGTGAGGAAATGGCTGACCACCTGTACCATCCATGAAGTGGTCTGACAGTGTTCATTCTGTTGACCTGGTGTGACTCAGCCTGTACCATCCATGAAGTGGTCTGACAATGTTCATTGTGTTGTCATGGTGTGACTCAGCCTGTACCATCCATGAAGTGGTCTGACAATGTTCATTGTGTTGTCATGGTGTGTGAGGAAATGGCTGACCACCTGTACCATCCATGAAGTGGTCTGACAGTGTTCATTGTGTTGTCCTGGTGTGTGAGGAAATGGCTGACCACCTGTGCCATCCATGAAGTGGTCTGACTGTTCATTGTGTTGTCCTGGTGTGTGAGGAAATGGCTGACCACCTGTGCCATCCATGGAAGTGGTCTGACAGTGTTCATTGTGTTGTCATGGTGTGTGAGGAAATGGCTGACCACCTGTACCATCCATGAAGTGGTTGACAGTGTTCATTGTGTTGTCTGGTGTGTGAGGAAATGGCTGACCACCTGTACCATCCATGAAGTGGTCTGACAGTGTTCATTGTGTTGTCTGGTGTGTGAGGAAATGGCTGACCACTGTGCCATCCATGCCCCAGTGTAGGATGAAGTAGTCTGACAGTGTTCATTGTGTTGTGCTGGTGTGTGAGGAAATGGCTGACCACCTGTGCCATCCATGTCCCCAGTGTAGGATGAAGTGGTCTGACAGTGTTCATTGTGTTGTCCTGGTGTGTGAGGAAATGGCTGACCACCTGTGCCATCCATGAAGTGGTCTGACAATGTTCATTGTGTTGTCATGGTGTGTGAGGAAATGGCTGACCACCTGTGCCATCCATGCCCCCAGTGTAGGATGAAGTGGTCTGACAATGTTCATTGTGTTGTCATGGTGTGTGAGGAAATGGCTGACCACCTGTGCCATCCATGAAGTGGTCTGACAGTGTTCATTGTGTTGTCATGGTGTGTGAGGAAATGGCTGACCACCTGTGCCATCCATGAAGTGGTCTGACAGTGTTCATTGTGTTGTCCTGGTGTGTGAGGAAAATGGCTGACCACCTGTGCCATCCATGAAGTGGTCTGACAGTGTTCATTGTGTTGTCCTGGTGTGTGAGGAAATGGCTGACCACCTGTACCATCCATGAAGTGGTCTGACAGTGTTCATTGTGTTGTCCTGGTGTGTGAGGAAATGGGCTGACCACCTGTGCCATCCATGAAGTGGTCTGACAGTGTTCATTGTGTTGTCCTGGTGTGTGAGGAAATGGCTGACCACCTGTGCCATCCATGCCCCAGTGTAGGATGAAGTGGTCTGACAATGTTCATTGTGTTGTCATGGTGTGTGAGGAAATGGCTGACCACCTGTGTCACGAGTTTGTCACGAGGCCTACGACGTCGACCCACCTAGGGTGGCGGAATTACTTATTTATTTATTGTCGTTGCAGTTGTCGTGTATCCGTCCCTTAGTGTGGCTTGTGGTGCGGTTGCACCTTGGTGTAGTTCAGCTCAACTTCGGTTTGCTTTCTCTCTTTCTCTCTCTAATTCCACCGCCCGTGCTATTCATCCTGCAGGTTCCGGGTGGCCGGTACCTTTCTCTCGAACTTTCTGTCTATCGGCCTCTCGCCTGTCTTTTTACCTGTCGCACGTGCTTCATTTCTTTTAGTTTGAAGTATGCTCACTCTGTGACGTAGCATGGCATGTTAGCCGCCATTGCTGAGGGAGGTTAGCTCTTCACTCGAGCGGAAGATGTCTCTGGGAGCGCCTGCTCCGGTCTTGGTTCTTCACCGTATCATCGAGAGTACAGTCAGTACTTTCAATTCCTGCAGTCGGCCTGTAGGAGAGAGACATCACTTCTTCTGTTTCCGCATCTTCGCCTCTGTCCTCTCGACTGGACAGAGGGTAGAGAGAGTCGTTTGACCCGCCTCTTTTGGGTCACCCACGGGTAGCTGGTAAGCATCAGTTTCGTGGTTTGTTTGTTTTGGTTTGTTGTTGTTAGCCGGCTTAGTCTTCTCTTTTGCGCAATTTTCTTTTGTTTTCGAAATTATAAGAGAAATATTGTGTGAGACCTTTTCTCTGGTTAATTCAATCTTTAACCTTGCCATTCTAAATTATTTCCAAAATTCTTTCTCCTGTTTATGCATCTGGTGATGCGGTAGTCGGTGGGGATGGGAGAGAACCTGGTGATTCAGAGTTGGAACTTGCTTGGTCTCGCTCGTCCGCCCCTGTCACATTCGCCGGACTCTTATCTTTCGGCCACTGTCTGTTTGTGTGTGCAAGGAGAACGAGTTTTATGTTCGCGAGCGTGCGTACGCATGATTTGTCGTTTGGATGCGTGGTTGGAGATTTGTGTTATTTTGAAATGTGGCTATAAAATGTGACAATTATGCCATTGAATTATTATTTGCAAATGTGGTGGCAGGTATAAAGCGATGGTCGCTGTGTTGGTTATTTCCTAAGAAAGGCAAACGTTAAGCGTGAGTGAGAGAAGGGTGAAGATAATTCATATTTGTTTTATAACCTGTTGATTTAATGCAGTCTTTTACCTGCATCGTGTGAGAAGACTTGATTCAATGGGTTTACTGTGTGCGTTTAATACACTTCCCCTCGCCCATCATGCGAGTGGCTGTTAAGACTTGACAGCAATGGTCAGACGGTACTGACGGCAGGGTTCCAGTACCCTTCTTCCTTCCTCCTTCCTTCTTCTTTTCCTCCTCTCCGACTCTCCTCCCAGCTACGTCCTTCCCCCTCCCGGGGGCTTCACCTGGAGCACGAACCGGATGGTGCCACGTGCTGGTCGAGGCCACGTTCTGGCTGAGACCACGGACGGGATGGTGCCACGCGCTGGTCGGGGCCACGCCTTGGTCGGGACCGTGGACTAGTAGAGGAGCCCGCCGTCTCGACTGGCCGGCCTGGACCCCGTCCAGGACCTCCAGTAACAGCTACGTTCCCCCCCCCCCCCCCCCCCCCCGGGACACGCTCTTCACTGCCCGCTTGGGAGTCGAGGGTGTCGGCTTTGGGCGACTCCCTGCGAGAACCAACCCGGCTCGGAGCACCTAGTGCGACAGGGTGCTCCCAGCAGACTTGACAGGGGCAGGGATGTGGACGCACTCCATGGTGTGAGAAAGGATCGATACTGGAAATATTTCTTTATAATTGTGTATATGTCATATGTGCTGGAATGCTGTAATTGTGATTGTGTACGTCGTATGGCGAAATATTTATTTATAATCGTGCATGTTGTGGGTGTGGGAGTGCTTGATTGTGATTGTGCATGTTGTGTGCGTTGGAGTGCTTGATCGTGATTGTGCATGTTGTGTGCGTTGGAGTGCTTGATCGTGATCGTGCATGGTGCGTGTGTTGGAATGTTTATTTTGCTGGTGTGAATAAATGGGGTGTTGTATCGTAATCTTTATTGTGTGGTCTCTTGCGGAGCGTGTGAGGTCAGTCACTCCCTTCACTCCCACCTAGACCGATCCTGTCAGGGCAGACCTCCAGGGGTCGGTCGTGACAACCTGTGCCATCCATGAAGTGGTCTGACAGTGTTCATTGTGTTGTCATGGTGTGTGAGGAAATGGCTGACCACCTGTGCCATCCATGCCCCAGGTCAGTGTCCAGGACATCCAGCACCAGCAGTGTGAACAGCGTGCAGTCCCAGGGCAGCAGCACAGGGAGGGGAGCGCCCTCCACCACCACCGCCCCCTCGTCCTCTGGGGGGCCTCGGGCTAAGAACCACCCGACTCCGGTACGTCATAGCTTGCATTGTTCCAGCCACTCCATAACTGGCACCTTTTTGTTCTCTGTGTTTTTCTTTTTCTTTGTCCTGTTTCAGTGTTGCCTTTCTCTCTTTTTTCCTGTTGTGTGGCTTTGTGTGTCGATGGAGTGACTTTGTTGTAGATGGATCAGGGAAAGGTGAGGATGGGGCGTGTGGAGTTTGGCGTCATCTTCTGTTCTGTGTCTCACTGTTGCCAGTCATTGCCTGTAGGTTGCTCTGTCAGGCCCATGTGGCTTGCAAAGTTTGCTTTATCCTTTTTTTGTCATGTTTTTTATGAAAGGCAGGATGAAGAAAACAAAGAGGCCAGGCTTTCTTTTGGTTTGGCTTTGCTAGGACTTCATGTTTTGATGGTAAAGAACTACACGAGGCATATCTTCTGTGTTTTATATGGCTGTGAGTAGGCTTGATAAATGTCCTTGGTTTGGGGCAAAGACTTCATCGTTTGACATTATTTACTTGTTAGGTGTCTTTGGTGTTGATAAGTTAGGACAAAGACTTTATCGTTTGACATTATTTACTTATTAGGTGTCTTTGGTGTTGATACGTTAGGACAAAGACTTCATAGTTTGACATTATTTACTTGTTAGGTGTCTTTGGTGTTGATATGTTAGGACAAAGACTTCATCGTTTGACATTATTTACTTGTTAGGTGTATTTGGTGTTGACAAGTTAGGACAAAGACTTCATGGTTAGACACTATTTACTTGTTAGGTGTCTTTGGTGTTGATAAGTTAGGACTTAGAACTTTAGGAGATTGCAGCGTTTTCAGTGGCTGCGTAATATAGTGTGAAAAAACTTGGGTGTTTTGATTGGCTAAAACTTATGACCTTCAGCGTCTGTAGTGTTTTTATTGAACAGGATTTGAAGCTATAGGCACCATTGATGTTTTAATTAGCCATGATTTTAGGTGCCTTTGATGTTTTAATTAGCCATGAGTTTAAGTGTTATGTGCCTTTGATGTTTTGTTTAGCTGATTATTGATGTTTAGATGTCTTTGATGTTTTGTTAGGCTAGATAGTGAAGTGACAGATGTCTGCTGTTTTGATCAGTTAGGATTTGAATGGTTGGATTTCTGTCATGTTTTTATAAGCCGAATATTGATTTGATAGAAATCTGGTATTTTGATTCATGAAGACTTGTGGTAGATGTCTTTGGTGCTTTGACTGACTTGGACTTTAAGTAAGTTCTCAGTCTTTGGCTTTTTGGACTGGCTAGGACCTGAAGTTTTAGATGTCTGTCTTGTTTTGATTGGCCGATTTTCAGAAGAATAGATGTCTGGTATGTTGATTGGCTAGGACCTCAAGTAGTGTACATGTATTTATTGTCTAGGATTTGAAGTCATGGTAGGAATCTTGTCACTGTGGGAAATGACCTACTTTTTGAAGTGTTCAGCATTTTTGATGCCAGTAAAAAGGCAGAGAACACACACAAAAAGAACAAAAAAGGAAGAAAAATTGGCGGTTTCTCTTGAGAGGGGAATGCTTTTGTTTATGCTGACTCTTTGACTAAGCATTTATAGTCATCAACAGGGTGATTAGTCAGTGTAGTTATCATCATGGTGATTAATTATAGTCATCAACAGGGTGATTAATTATAGTCATCAACAGGGTGATTAGTCAGTATAGTCATCAACAGGGTGATTAATTATAGTCATCAACAGGGTGATTAGTCAGTATAGTCATCAACAGGGTGATAAGTCAGTATAGTCATCAACAGGGTGATTAGTCAGTATAGTCATCAGCAGGGTGATTAGTCAGTATAGTCATCAACAGGGTGATTAGTCAGTATAGTCATCAGCAGGGTGATTAGTCAGTATAGTCATCAACAGGGTGATAAGTCCATCAACAGGGTGATTAGTCAGTATAGTCATCAACAGGGTGATAAGTCAGTATAGTCATCAACAGGGTGATTAGTCAGTATAGTCATCAGCAGGGTGATTAGTCAGTATAGTCATCAGCAGGGTGATTAGTCGGTATAGTCATCAACAGGGTGATTAGTCGGTATAGTCATCAACAGGGTGATTAGTCAGTATAGTCATCAACAGGGTGATTAGTCAGCAGTGTCCTCAATTATAGTTATCAGCAGGGTGATTAATTATAGTCATCAACTGGGTGATTAATTATAGTCATCAACAGGGTGATTAGTCAGTATAGTCATCAGCAGGGTGATTAGTCAGCAGTGTCCTCAATTATAGTTATCAGCAGGGTGATTAATTATCGTCATCAACAGGGTGATTAATTATAGTCATCAACAGGGTGATTAGTCAGTATAGTCATCAGCAGGGTGATTAGTCAGCAGTGTCCTCAATTATAGTCATCAACAGGGTGATTAATTATAGTCATCAACAGGGTGATAAGTCAGTATAGTCATCAGCAGGGTGATTAATTATAGTCATCAACTGGGTGATTAGTCAGCAGTGTCCTCAATTATAGTTATCAGCAGGGTGATTAATTATAGTCATCAACAGGGTGATAAGTCAGTATAGTCTTCAGCAGGGTGATTAATTATAGTCATCAGCAGGGTGATTAGTCAGTGTAGTCATCAACAGGGTGATTAGTCAGTGTAGTCATCAACAGGGTGATTAATTATAGTCATCAACAGGGTGATTAGTCAGTATAGTCATCAACAGGATGATTAGTCAGTGTAGTCATCAACAGGGTGATTAATTATAGTCATCAACAGGGTGATTAGTCAGTGTAGTCATCAACAGGGTGATTAATTATAGTCATCAGCAGGGTGATTAATTATAGTCATCAACTGGGTGATTAGTAAGCAGTGTCCTCAATTATAGTTATCAGCAGGGTGATTAGTTGGTGTAGTGTAGTCATCAACAGGGTGATTAATTATAGTCATCAACAGGGTGATTAGTTAGTGTAGTCATCAACAGGGTGATTAGTCAGTATAGTCATCAACAGGGTCATTAGTCAGTGTAATCATCAACAGGGTGATTAATTATAGTCTAGTCAGTGTAGTCATCAACAGGGTGATTAATTATAGTCATCAACAGGATGATTAGTCAGTATAGTCATCAACAGGGTGATTAGTCAGTGTAGTCATCAACAGGGTGATTAGTCAGTGTAGTCTTCAACAGGGTGATTGATTATAGTCATCAGCAGGGTGATTAATTATAGTCATCAGCAGGGTGATTAATTATAGTCATCAACAGGGTGATTAATTATAGTCATCAAAGGGTGATTAATTATAGTCATCAACAGGGTGATTAGTCAGTGTAGTCATCAACAGGGTGATTAGTCAGTATAGTCATCAACAGGGTGATAAGTCAGTGTAGTCATCAACAGGGTGATTAGTCAGTGTAGTCATCAACAGGGTGATAAGTCAGTGTAGTTATCAACAGGGTGATTAGTCAGTGTAGTCATCAACAGGGTGATTAGTCAGTATAGTCATCAACAGGGTGATAAGTCAGTGTAGTCATCAGCAGGGTGATTAATTATAGTCATCAACAGGGTGATTAATTATAGTCATCAACAGGGTGATTAATTATAGTCATCAACAGTGTGATTAGTCAGTGTAGTCAACAACAGGGTGATTAGTCAGTGTAGTCATCAACAGGGTGATTAGTCAGTATAGTCATCAACAGATTGATAAGTCAGTATAGTCATCAACAGGGTGATAAGTCAGTATAGTCATCAACAGGGTGATTAGTCAGTGTAGTCATCAACAGGGTGATTAGTCAGTGTAGTTATCAACAGGGTGATTAGTCAGTGTAGATATCAACAGGGTGATTAGTCAGTATAGTCATCAACAGGGTGATTAGTCATCAACAGGGTGATTAGTTAGTGTAGTCATCAACAGGGTGATTAGTTAGTGTAGTCATCAACAGGGTGATTAGTTAGTGTAGTCATCAACAGGGTGATTAGTCAGTATAGTCATCAACAGGGTGATTAGTTAGTGTAGTCATCAACAGGGTGATTAGTCAGTGTAGTTATCAACAGGGTGATTAGTCAGTGTAGTCATCAACAGGGTGATTAGTCAGTATAGTCATCAACAGGGTGATTAGTCAGTATAGTCATCAACAGGGTGATTAGTCAGTATAGTCATCAGCAGGGTGATTAGTCAGTGTAGTCATCAGCAGGGTGATTAGTCAGTGTAGTCATCAACAGGGTGATTAATTATAGTCATCAGCAGGGTGATTAGTCAGTTATAGTCATCAACAGGGTGATTAGTCAGTGTAGTCATCAACAGGGTGATTAGTCAGTATAGTTATCAACAGGGTGATTAGTCAGTATAGTTATCAACAGGGTGCTTAATTATAGTCATCAGCAGGGTGATTAATTATAGTCAGTATAGTCATCAACAGGGTGATTAGTTAGTGTAGTCATCAACAGGGTGATTAGTCAGTGTAGTTATCAACAGGGTGATTAGTCAGTGTAGTCAACAACAGGGTGATTAGTCAGTGTAGTCATCAACAGGGTGATTAATTATAGTCATCAACAGGGTGATTAGTCAGTATAGTCATCAGCAGGGTGATTAGTCAGTGTAGTCATCAACAGGGTGATTAATTATAGTCATCATCAGGGTGATTAGTCAGTATAGTCATCAGCAGGGTGATTAGTCAGTATAGTCATCAACAGGGTGATTAGTCAGTATAGTCATCAGCAGGGTGATTAGTCAGTATAGTCATCAACAGGGTGATTAGTCAGTGTAGTCATCAACAGGGTGATTAGTCAGTATAGTAATCAACAGGGTGATTAGTGAGTGTAGTCATCAACAGGGTGATTAGTCAGTGTAGTTATCAACAGGGTGATTAGTCAGTGTAGTCATCAACAGGGTGATTAATCAGTATAGTCATCAAAAGGGTGATTAGTCAGTATAGTCATCAACAGTGTGATTAGTCAGTGTAGTCATCAACAGGGTGATTAGTTAGTGTAGTCTTCAACAGGGTGATTAGTTAGTGTAGTCATCAACAGGGTGATTAGTTAGTGTAGTCATCAACAGGGTGATTAGTCAGTATAGTCATCAACAGGGTGATTAGTTAGTGTAGTCATCAACAGGGTGATTAGTCAGTATAGTCATCAACAGGGTGATTAGTTAGTGTAGTCATCAACAGGGTGATTAGTCAGTGTAGTCATGAACAGGATGATTAGTCAGTGTAGTCATCAACAGGGTAATTAGTCAGTATAGTCATCAACAGGGTGATTAGTCAGTATAGTCATCAGCAGGGTGATTAGTCAGTGTAGTCATCAGCAGGGTGATTAGTCAGTGTAGTCATCAACAGGGTGATTAATTATAGTCATCAGCAGGGTGATTAATTATAGTCATCAACAGGGTGATTAATTATAGTCATCAACAGGGTGATTAGTCAGTGTAGTCATCAACAGGGTGATTAGTCAGTGTAGTCATCAACAGGGTGATTAGTCAGTATAGTTATCAACAGGGTGCTTAATTATCGTCATCAGCAGGGTGATTAATTATAGTCATCAACAGGGTGATTAGTCAGTATAGTCATCAACAGGGTGATTAGTCAGTGTAGTCATCAACAGGGTGATTAGTCAGTATAGTTATCAACAGGGTGATTAGTCAGTGTAGTCATCAACAGGGTGATTAGTCAGTTAGTCATCAACAGGGTGATTAGTCAATGTAGTCATCAACAGGGTGATTAGTCAGTATAGTCATCAACAGGGTGATTAGTCAGCACTGTACTCACTTATAGTCATCAGCAGGGTGATTAATTATAGTCATCAACAGGGTGATTAATTATAGTCATCAACAGGGTGATTAGTCAGTATAGTATCAACAGGGTGATTAGTCAGTATAGTCATCAACAGGGTGATTAGTCAGCACTGTACTCACTTATAGTCATCAGCAGGGTGATTAATTATAGTCATCAACAGGGTGATTAATTATAGTCATCAACAGGGTGATTAGTCAATATAGTCATCAACAGGGTGATTAGTCAGTATAGTAATCAACAGGGTGATTAGTCAGTGTAGTCATCAACAGGGTGATTAGTCAGTGTAGTCATCAACAGGGTGATTAGTCAGTGTAGTCATTAACAGGGTGATTAGTCATCAACAGGTGATTAGTCAGTATAGTCATCAACAGGGTGATTAGTCAGTGTAGTCATCAACAGGGTGATTAGACAGTGTAGTCATCAACAGCGTGATTAGTTTGTGTAGTCATCAACAGGGTGATTAGTCAGCAGTGTACTCACTTATAGTCATCAGCAGGGTGATTAATTATAGTCATCAGCAGGGTGATTAATTATAGTCATCAACTGGGTGATTAGTCAGCGGTGTCCTCAATTATAGTCATCAGCAGGGTGATTAATTATAGTCATCAACAGGGTGATTAGTCAGCAGTGTCCTCAATTATAGTCATCAGCAGGGTGATTAATTATAGTCATCAACAGGGTGATAAGTCAGTATAGTCATCAGCAGGGTGATTAATTATAGTCATCAACAGGGTGATTAATTATAGTCATCAGCAGGGTGATTAATTATAGTCATCAACAGGGTGATTAGTCAGCAGTGTCCTGAATTATAGTCATCAGCAGGGTGATTAATTATAGTCATCAACAGGGTGATTAGTCAGCAGTGTTCTCAGTTATAGTCATCAGCAGGGTGATTAATTATAGTCATCAACTGGGTGATTAGTCAGCAGTGTTCTCAGTTATAGTCATCAGCAGGGTGATTAATTATAGTCATCAACTGGGTGATTAGTCAGCCGTGTCCTCTTTGGATGGATCAGAACAGCTGACTTCTGAACACTAAAACCACAATAGTGCAGTGTCTCCTGAACTGGGTGGCTCCGCAGTGCCCAGATACTGATTGGTTCATGTGGAGAGTTGGTGCTGGGGACTGTGGTGACTGAAGAGCCTGGATAGGGTTGGAGAGGGAGGGGGGGGGGGGGGGGGGGGAGAGGGAAAGAGGTGGGAGGGTAAGTGTGGGAGTTGAATAAGAGCATGAAAGATCAAAATAATGGGAAATATTTTTTTCAACAGACCAAATAAATCTTTAGATCGAGAGGTTTCTCATGAATGTTTTCATGCTGATAGATATGGTTTTTTTCTTCTTTTTTTTTCTTATTGCTCGATAAATAATGTACTGTTTTCACCTAATGATGATGATGATGATGATGACGTGGTCCTGGGCGACTTGTTGGCCAGTGGCGGTGTTCTGTGAACGCTGTGGCATAGCAGTGTTCACATATTGTGCGGCTACTTGGCGAGTTATGATCTGACTTGTGATCCGTGTTCACATGTTACTGTGTGACCTGTGGGCTTGTTATGTTCTGTGTTGTGATGTCGCTGTGTTCACATGTTACTGTGTGACCTGTATGCTTGTTATGTTCTGTGTTGTGATGTCGCTGTGTTCACATGTTACTGTGTGACCTGTGGGCTTGTTATGTTCTGTGTTGTGATGTCGCTGTGTTCACCTTTTGCTGTGTGACCTGTGGGCTAGTGGCCATGTTCCGTGTTGTGATGTAGCTGTGTTCACCTTTTGCTGTGTGACTGTGTGACCTGTCGGCTAGTGGCCATGTTCTGTTTGCCACGTAGCCAGTCAGCAAGGGGCCATGTTTTCCTGGTGGTCCAGCTTGTGTTCCCAGGTCACTGTCTTCTCCTCGTTGTCTTCTCAGTGGTTGACGTTCTTTCTCTCTCTTCAGACTTCCACGCCCAAAAATGTGCGGCGCGCTGTTGGTCGAATCGTAGGTTCCTTTGGTGTTGTGGTGTGGCTTGGTGGTGGTCTGGGTGTTGTTCAGTCTCTAGTGGTGCAACTGTTGTGGTTGTCCTCTTCACATTTCCATTTGCACTGCTGCTTTTCATTCTGTTGTTTTGTGGGGTTTGTTTTTCTTTCTTTCTTTAAACCTCTGGGGATAGAAGGTTGAGACAGAGAGAGGGAGGACAGGAGTGTGAGCTCTAGTTCTCATGGATGCATGACCTTGTAAAAGCAAATCATAGTTTCAGATCTTTCCATGTGGTTGTTGGTAGAATCATAGATTGATTTAGTCATCATCACCCCTGTATGAGACTCAACAGTCTAAAGAACAGAAACAGAGAGACAGAGAGAGGATTTTTTGTTGGGTTGTACATGTATGTAATAGTGGTGCCAGATTTACAATGGTGGCATGCTTTCAATTTTTTTAACACCCTCACCGCTATCTCCCCCCTCCCCCCCATCCCCCTCCAAATAGTATTAGTTGAGGGAAACGATTTGTAAGGGGTGTGGTTGCTTTATTTATTTTCTTTTTTTTTTTTTTAACTTTTCAGATAATTCTTCCTATTTCTTTTCATTATATTTAATTTTTTACTTGGTATTAGCATTTAGGATGTAGTATTTATGTCTGCCTTTTTCCCCCAAATTGTTTGTCTTCGATTTGTTTGAGGTATGGGCATTGAAGACTTGTTACTTGTGTCTCTTTCTTTGTCAGTTTTCGGTGTAAAAGGAAAATGCTTTCTCTCCGAAAACACAGACAAACAAGTTCTTTGCATTTTGACATTTGAAACTGGGCCATTTTGTATTATGAGAGATTGTGCATCTGAAAATGAGATGATATTTTTTTCATCAATCATTTCTCTGGACTTACTTTTACCTATTATATTTGTTTATTTATTCATTTGATAAATTCCCTCCTCTTCTGAAAATGTGAAAAATTGCCAAGGATATTTTCCTGCCACAGTATGGTTCCCTAACATTCAGACCTTTTTTTCCCTTTTTTTTTCAGAAACCTGTTTGTCCTCTCCACCCCACCCTCCTTATTGTCGCCCCTCACTCACATCAGCATGGACTCTTCTGTTCTGCTCTGCAGAGATGTTTTTATGATACTTTTTTCAGCTAAGAATCTGTTAACATTTCTACAATGTTGTTTTCATTTGTCCTCATTGCATATGAGAATGAACAGATAACTTCTCTCAGATTTTGGTAGTACTTTATTAAAAGCGCATCTCGATATTTGTATTTTGTGTCTTTTGCCATTTAAAAGTCCAAACTAAGATATGATGCACCTCATTTTTCTCCAGGTTTTAAATAGCTTTCAGTTTAATGTATTTTGATAGTTGGTGGTTTTCATTCTGTTACTGTTATTCTCCCTCTCTCTAGCTCCGTCTCTGTCTCTCTCTGTCTCTCTTTGGTGAAAAGAAGTTGTCGGAAGGTTAACATACAGGACGCACCCAGTGTTTGTTCTCATTCGTCTTGTTCACAGGAGTTGTGTGGAAGGTGAGAATCCCCATGTTGAAGGTCGTGTTGTTGAAGGATGAGCCCAACGTCTCTGCCATATGTCCTGCTCACAGGGAGTGTTGTCCATGTTGAAGGTCGTGTTGTTGAAGGATGAGCCCAACGTCTCTGCCATTTGTCCTGCTCACAGGGAGAGTGTTGTCCATGTTGAAGGTCGTGTTGTTGAAGGTCGTGTTGTTGAAGGATGAGCCCAGCGTCTCTGCCATTTGTCCTGCTCACAGGGAATGTTGTCCATGGTGAAGGTCGTGTTGTTGAAGGTCGTGTTGTTGAAGGATGAGCCCAACGTCTCTGCCATATGTCCTGCTCACAGGGAATGTTGTCCATGTTGAAGGTCGTGTTGTTGAAGGATGAGCCCAGCGTCTCTGCCATTTGTCCTGCTCACAGGGAGTGTTGTCCATGGTGAAGGTCGTGTTGTTGAAGGTCGTGTTGTTGAAGGATGAGCCAAACGTCTCTGCCATTTGTCCTGCTCACAGGGAATGTTGTCCATGTTGAAGGTCGTGTTGTTGAAGGATGAGCCCAGCGTCTCTGCCATTTGTCCTGCTCACAGGGAGTGTTGTCCATGGTGAAGGTCGTGTTGTTGAAGGATGAGCCCAACGTCTCTGCCATTTGTCCTGCTCACAGGGAATGTTGTCCATGGTGAAGGTTGTGTTGTTGAAGGATGAGCCCAACGTCTCTGCCATTTGTCCTGCTCACAGGGAATGTTGTCCATGTTGAAGGTCGTGTTGTTGAAGGATGAGCCCAACGTCTCTGCCATTTGTCCTGCTCACAGGGAGTGTTGTAGTGGGAGAGGGGGAGTGGGAGGGTGTTGGGATGTCAGGTTCTAGGTTGGTGGCTCTGAACCTGATGATGAATAGGTAAACCACAGCAAGCACTAAGCACAACTGTCTTCATGCCATCATCTGTTTAGGACAGTCTTCCTGGAGCTTTTTTTCTTGGGGGGGAGGGGGGGGGGCAGGCAGGGGTTGCTTTTCTTTTCTTTGTTTGCTTCAATGCACATTATGCCACTCCCTCAGTCAGAAACTGAAGAATGACTTCAAGGACTGTGCTAAAAAAAAGATCCTTGGCTTTGGTAGTCTTTCCGCTGGTCATCTGAAATGGACATTTAATATTACAAGGCTCCCTTCATCACCTGTGCTGTGTTCATTGTGAACAAGGTGTCTGCAGAGGGATACCTATCACTGTAGTTGAAAGACGTCTAGTGTTGTTGTGCTGGGTGTTGGTCTGTGGTTGCCTTTTCATGCTGATGCCATGTGTGTGTGTGTGTGTGTGTGTGTGTGTGTGTGTGTGTGTGTATGTGTGTGTGTGTGTGTGTGTGTGTGTGTGTGTGTGTGTGTGTGTTTCTACGCTTTTTCCTTGTGGTGTCTGTGTGGTCATGTGCGTGTGTTTGATGGCGACTAACCCAAGGACAATATTGCGTGTGTGTAAGATTATTTGTCTGGAGATATACATGACTGGGATTGGCTAATTTGTAAATCTGTTGTTTGGTGAATGTCAGACATGTGCTTGTGAACATCTGTGCAAAGTGTGTGTGTGTGTGTATGTGTGTGTGTGTGTGTGTGTGTGTGTGTGTGTCTGTGGCTCACAGTGACTAACCAGTGGGTGTGTTGTGTCTCTGATTATCTCCCAACAGGAGAGCAACCAGGCCAAGGTGAAATGTGTGCAGCAGCATCAGTAGTCATCAGTCAACATCAGCTAACCTGCTTTCTTCCTGTTTTGTTTTTGGTTTTTTCCTTTCCTTTCCAGCTTGATACATGTGTGGTTTCTCTGTCTTGTATTGATGGCAAAGCATGGGCGTCATGAACCACACTGGTTGGCCTTGCCATGTGGAAGTAGGGGTGTATGTGTGTGTGTGTACACAGGCATGTCTAGCCCCTGATTGGCTGATGTGTCACTGTGTCTGGTCACGGGGGTGGTTGACCTTTAGCCTCGCTGGCCTGTGTGGTCTTGCTGCATGTCTGTCCCCGATAACCAGATCATGTGATGCTGCTGTGTGGGGTCATGGGCCGTGTGACCTCTGGCCTTGCTGCTGTTGCTGCTGCTTCCTTTGCTTGCCTGTAGACTGCCTGTGGGGCATCGGTTCTCCGTCTGGGCTTTCCTTCTTTGGCGGCATCGTCATCAGCATGGCGGACTTACTGTCTGGGAATGCACAAAGGCTCACTGTCTGTCTGTTGGTCCGTGTGTCCGTCCATCTGTCTGTCCATCGGTCTGTCTCTGCCTCTGCATCTGCTTTTCCCTCAGCCACTACTTCGGCCTCTCTCTCCCTCCCTCCCTCTGACTCTTTCCCTCACTCCCTCCCTCTCTCTCTCTCTCTCTCTCTCTCTCTCTCCCTCCCTCCCTCTGACTCTTTCCCTCACTCCCTCCCTCCCTCTCTCTCTCTCTCTCTCTCTCTCTCTCTCTCTCTCTCTCTCTCTCTCTCTCTCTCTCTCTCTCTCTCTCTCTCCCTCCTCTCCCTCTCTCCCCACCTCATTTTCCATGTCTCTCTCTCAGTGTTTGTGGACTGCCTTGCTCAGCATGTGTGTATGTGCGTGCACACACCTGTGTTGCATTGTTGTTGGTGTACAAGATGTGCATCGGGCATCATGGAATGTTTGATGGCAGTCGGCACAAGAGGGGCGACTGTGTTCATAGTAAATGTTCATGGTGTTGGTGGTGGTCATCAGTTCATAACTGCTGGTCAGAGTGACTGGGTTCATAGTAACAGTGTTCATTGTGACTGTTCATGACGACGTAGAGATTGTTCATAGTGACCTTCACAGTGAGATTATTCATAGTGACAAGAGTTCATAGGTATGAATGGAGTTCATCGTGCACTTGTTGTCGCTTTGGAAGTCAATCCTGGTGTTAGCATTAACACTCTGAAGCTGCCACTAAACTAGCACTAACTCAACCTGCCCTCTAGTTCCCACGGTTAACATTTCAGGTAACCAGTCAACAACACCCTGACTTTATATAATCTCCTACTAAAACAGAAAGTGGGCGATGTGTGGGGAAAGTAAGCATTAAATTTTTCCGTGAGGGATGGGGTGGGGTGGGGTGGGGTGGGGGTGGGGGTGGGGGTGGGTGATCATCAATCTGCGCAGAAGCAGTGATCATGCTAGTTGGCATGATACACCATGGCCACTGTGTGACAGTGTAGCTGATCATGCTAGTTGGCATGATACACCACGGCCACTGTGTGACAGTGTAGCTGATCATGCTAGTTGGCATGATATACCATGGCCACTGTGTGACAGTGTAGCTGATCATGCTAGTTGGCATGATACACCATGGCCACTGTGTGACAGTGTAGCTGATCATGCTAGTTGGCATGATACACCATGGCCACTGTGTGACAGTGTAGCTGGACCCTGGTGTCAGGCCCTGGCCACCAGTTCAAGGGATACAACTCAATCTTCA
Organism: Conus ventricosus; assembly: GCA_018398815.1. Taxonomy (NCBI): domain Eukaryota; kingdom Metazoa; phylum Mollusca; class Gastropoda; order Neogastropoda; family Conidae; genus Conus; species Conus ventricosus. Next base: position 81,158,352 of record CM031613.1, on the reverse strand, counting down.
GTTGTTTGATAAGTTGTAAAAGCACATCAAAGCCAGGTACAGCTTGATAAAATAAGATACATGATAATTTCCCTTCATGTTGAAAACTTAGAGAATAATTTGAGTCATTGTGAAATTGTAGTTGCATTCAGTTTTTCCTCATAACAGATGCATGCTAGTGGAGGTATTTTGATGGACACATCAGCGTTAGGTTGTTTAACTCAAAGGTTGGATGAAACAAACAAGGAAATGTCAGCCCCCAACACTTTTGGATGACAGAGTATGACAGTCATTCCTCCTCTGCTGGGGTATACTGCTTGGTAGTGGTACTAAAGGTTGGGGAGAGAAACCTAAACCACCTTACAGCACGAACACTGTCTGGTGTGCTGGGAAACTCCGTGGCACAGACTTTCCTCTGGTCTAACTCTCTGAACAGATGTAGCCCTGTTAACCCTGCACAACTCTTAATAACCAGCACAATGGTGTGGCACAGAGGAGGCCACGTTGATGCCTTGTCCTGTCCTGTCTGGCTGTGGGGCACAGAGGAGGCCACGTTGATGCCTTGTCCTGTCCTGTCTGGCTGTGGGGCACAGAGGAGGCCACGTTGATGCCTGTCCTGTCCTGTCTGGCTGTGGGGCACAGAGGAGGCCACGTTGATGCCTTGTCCTGTCCTGTCTGGCTGTGGGGCACAGAGGAGGCCACGTTGATGCCTGTCCTGTCCTGTCTGGCTGTGGGGCACAGAGGAGGCCACGTTGATGCCTTGTCCTGTCCTGTCTGGCTGTGGGGCACAGAGGAGGCCACGTTGATGCCTGTCCTGTCTGGCTGTGGGGCACAGAGGAGGCCACATTGATGCCTTGTCCTGTCCTGTCTGGCTGTGGGGCACAGAGGAGGCCACGTTGATGCCTGTCCTGTCTGGCTGTGGGGCACAGAGGAGGCCACGTTGATGCCTGTCCTGTCTGGCTGTGGGGCACAGAGGAGGCCACATTGATGCCTTGTCCTGTCCTGTCTGGCTGTGGGGCACAGAGGAGGCCACGTTGATGCCTTGTCCTGTCCTGTCTGGCTGTGGGGCACAGAGGAGGCCACGTTGATGCCTTGTCCTGTCTGGCTGTGGGGCACAGAGGAGGCCACGTTGATGCCTTGTCCTGTCCTGTCTGGCTGTGGGGCACAGAGGAGGCCACGTTGATGCCTTGTCCTGTCCTGTCTGGCTGTGGGGCACAGAGGAGGCCACGTTGATGCCTGTCCTGTCCTGTCTGGCTGTGGGGCACAGAGGAGGCCACGTTGATGCCTTGTCCTGTCCTGTCTGGCTGTGGGGCACAGAGGAGGCCACGTTGATGCCTGTCCTGTCTGGCTGTGGGGCACAGAGGAGGCCACGTTGATGCCTTGTCCTGTCCTGTCTGGCTGTGGGGCACAGAGAGGCCACATTGATGCCTTGTCCTGTCCTGTCTGGCTGTGGGGCACAGAGGAGGCCACGTTGATGCCTTGTCCTGTCCTGTCTGGCTGTGGGGCACAGAGGAGGCCACATTGATGCCTTGTCCTGTCCTGTCTGGCTGTGGGGCACAGAGGAGGCCACATTGATGCCTTGTCCTGTCCTGTCTGGCTGTGGGGCACAGAGGAGGCCACGTTGATGCCTTGTCCTGTCCTGTCTGGCTGTGGGGCACAGAGGAGGCCACATTGATGCCTTGTCCTGTCCTGTCTGGCTGTGGGGCACAGAGGAGGCCACATTGATGCCTTGTCCTGTCCTGTCTGGCTGTGGGGCACAGAGGAGGCCACGTTGATGCCTTGTCCTGTCTGGCTGTGGGGCACAGAGGAGGCCACGTTGATGCCTTGTCCTGTCTGGCTGTGGGGCACAGAGGAGGCCACGTTGATGCCTTGTCCTGTCTGGCTGTGGGGCACAGAGGAGGCCACATTGATGCCTTGTCCTGTCCTGTCTGGCTGTGGGGCACAGAGGAGGCCACGTTGATGCCTTGTCCTGTCTGGCTGTGGGGCACAGAGGAGGCCACATTGATGCCTTGTCCTGTCCTGTCTGGCTGTGGGGCACAGAGGAGGCCACGTTGATGCCTTGTCCTGTCCTGTCTGGCTGTGGGGCACAGAGGAGGCCACGTTGATGCCTTGTCCTGTCCTGTCTGGCTGTGGGGCACAGAGGAGGCCACATTGATGCCTTGTCCTGTCCTGTCTGGCTGTGTGGAACTGTCATGAATTGGACAGGGAGTGTCCTGTTCAGCTGACCGGTGGGATGGTGATGCAGATCCGCCGGTCGTGGACGTTGCTGTCCTGTGGTGGTGTGCGCTGTGGAAACCAAGGCAGGGTCATCGCTTGGACAGGGCATAGGGTGCAGAGTTCCTGTCAGAGGTCCCACCCCTTTCCACCTCCCCCCGTCCTCTGTCATCCTTCCCTTCTTCTTTTCCCACCCATTTGACTTTCCACCAATTTCTCTCTCTCTCTCTCTCTCTCTCTCTCTCTCTCTCTCTCTCTCTCTCTCTCTCTCTCTCTCTCTCTCTCTCTCTCTCCTAAGTAATATGTCAATATAAAAAGAAAAGCCACTAGAAAGGGAGTAAATTCAGCACAACAGAGAAGGAAATATTTGTCCATACTTTGGTATTTAAAAAAAAAGGAAAAAAAAAAACATTTGAAAAGGTGGAAATTGAGCAGAACAGAGGAACTGTATACACCACCTTTTTTTTTTAAAGTACAAGTTTCACTCTGTCACACACACACACACACACACACACACACACACACACACACACACACACACACACACACACACACACTGAAACTGATACACACACACACACACTCTCTCTCTCTCTCTCTCTCCCCCAGCAGACAGGGAACACCAGTACAGGACTAGGGACCAGGGTAGAGGTGGGGGTTGTTTACACTGATACCAGCAAAAAATAACACATGAAGGTGGACAGCAGAAATGGCCAATGTTATGTCAGGCATCAGTGGGATTTGAACTCACACTGTCTGATTGTGAACGTGGTGCTCTTCCCACTGAGCTAACCAGATATCCAGCGTTGCCTTTCTGCCAAGTCTGTTTTTTTGGGGGGGTAAGGGGTGGGGATGGGGATTGGTGTGCATAGCACATCTCTTGGGAAGGCTGTTTAACTATGACATTCTGCATTGCTGTTTTCTGTGTTATGTTATTAATGTGCATTTTGTTGTTATATCTTGTGTGAAGCAGATTGATTTTTTTTCTTTTTTTTGTAAAGAAGGTGGAATGTTAATTGATGGTAGTACAGTGCATGACTTGTTAATTTTAATGTGCAATTTTTGTTTGTGAGTACATCCGTGCTTCCCCTCATGACAGTTGAAGATGTTTAGTATCATATTTTGGTTGTAGTCATGATTGTTAACTGTTAATCAAGCAGTGTGTTCTGCTTGTTGATGTGTTCTTTTTGGTTTCAGTTCTTCTCTCTTGTTTATTGTGGTATTTTCTGTTTGTTCCTGTGACAGACCCGCATGTACACTCAGCCATCATCCACTTACTCTCGACTGCGGCCCCATCATCCCGTGTCCATCGTGTAAATGTCTTGAGCTTAGATGATTTGGGTGCTGGCCCTAACCCTCTCCCCTTTGACTTGCTGTGTGGCTTTGGTCTCCTGTGGCAACTCTATGAGGTGACACATGCTTGCTTTGGCCCCTAACCCCTCCTCCCTTTGACTTGCTCTGTGGCTTTGGTCTCCTGTGGCAACTCTATGAGGTGACACATGCTTGCTTGCTGGTGACGCTGCTCTCTTCCTCGGCTTTGAAGATGTAGTTTGCACTGTGTAAGACAGGCTGCTGTTCTTTGTCGACTTGTATTTCTGCTGTGGCCTGATTATCTGCTGATGTGGGGTGGATGGGGAAAAAATTTACAGAAGGAATGCGAAAAGAAGATGAACCGGCGCCAAGCCTCTCCCACTCAGAAATGCTTTGGAGAAACAGTGGGACTGTTTTTAGGGACTGAAAATGCTACTGTGTTCTGCCATGGGGGGGGGGGGGGGGGGGGGGTGTCACTCATGCTGGCTTTGTGACTAAGCGATGTTTGTTTTTAATGGGAGGTTTTATAAGTCGTTTGATTGGTATGTGGGATAAGGAACAGGCACTGGTGAACACCACTGAAGTGACTCACAGCAGTGGAGCAGTGTCTCCTCCGGCAGCTTAGTTCATGGCGGCCTGATGCTGATGGCTGCCAGCGGACAGGAGTGCTGGCACTGGGACAGGACAAGTCTTGGTGTGGCTGTGTATGCAGTGGCCGGAAGGAGCGGTTAAGGAATAATGCCACTTTGGAGATGGGGGGGGGGGGGGGGGGGGGGGGGGGGGGGGGGGGGGGGGTCAAGGAAGATATGTTGGCAGGGGAAAAAAAAATCACCCCCACCCCAAAGCAAAACCACCTGCTGCTGTGCAAGAGACACTCTCTGTGGCCAAAAGGCAGCACCTGATGGTCCTGATAACTGACTGTTGATAGACTGTGCAAGAGACACTCTCTGTGGCCAAAAGGCAACACCTGATGGTCCTGATAACTGACTGTTGATAGACTGTGCAAGAGGCACTTTCTGTCCCCCAAAGGCAACACCTGATGGTCCTGATAACTGACTGTTGATAGACTGCACAGTGTCAATCTAAAAAAAAGTGTTTAAAAAAAGAAAACTCCGCCAAACTACATGGAAAATGAATCACAAGACAAAGCACGACGCGTTTCGACCTCTTAGGTCTTCATCAGGCAAGATGAACGACACAGGACAATGAACATGAAGAACAAGCCATCACTTACCTTGGTCAGATTCTGCGTAAAAGATGGGCGCTGAATGAAGGGCTTCACAGTGTCAAGTCAAAGAGGTTGAGAGGGGATGGGGGGATGGGGTTGTGGAGAAGAGAGGGGATTTAAAGACAAGGAGGAAGAAGGGGAGTGACTGCAGTCAAAAGATACAAAAGGCTTCGCTTGCCTGTGGGAAGTGACTCGCTTCTAACAGCTTGTCAGCATGACCTTAAAGAGCAGATTGACCGGCGTTATCATGGGGATAGCTAACGTAGGAACAAGACTGCAAAGAAAAACAGATTTGTCAGCGTTAAGCCCAAGAATTGCAGCATTGTCCTAGGGATAGCAGGTTTGTGAGCATGACCAAGGGAACAGCAGATTGGTGTGCATGATGTTACAGTGTAGCAGGCTCATGAGCATGGGCCTAAGGTGTAGCAGATTTTTAAGCATGATCAAAAAGAGTAGCAGATTTGTGAGCATGTTCAGAGGGTTAGCAGATTTTATTGTTGACGCTACGGTATAGCAGATAAACATGGTTCAGAGGGTTAGCAGATTTTATTGTTGACGCTACGGTATAGCAGATAAACATGGTTCAGAAGGTTAGCAGATTTTATTGTTGACGCTACGGTTATAGCAGATAAGCATGGTTCAGAGGGTTAGCAGATTTTATTGTTGACGCTACGGTATAGCAGATAAACATGGTTCAGAGGGGTTAACAAACAGGTGAGCATCATCCTAAAGTATGGCAGATTGGAATGATTGAAAGGGGCAGCGGATTTGTGAGCATGACCCTAACATGTAGCAGATTGCTGAACTTAATCCGGAGGGACAGCAGATTTGTGAGCATGATTCAAGTGCCAGCAATTCTTTAAGCATGATCAAAAGGGATAGATTTGTAAGTGTGATGTTAGAGGCTAGCAAAGTTTCTTCTGTTCATTGTGTTTGTTTGTTTGCCTCCTGGGTGACATAGTCCACTGACTGGACAGTCATTCCCTGTTGTAATGCATGGAGAATTCAGTTCATGACGTCTGTCAGGTACCTCCCGTCCTCCCCTCAAAGAGGGAGAATAAAACAGTGGGGTTGAGTTAGTCACCAGTTTATCATGGTGTGGAGAGAGAGAGAGAGACAGAGAGAGCAGGGGCAGGCAAAGTGAGCTGTTGCTAGTAATCTGTAATGATTGGGAGAGGGAGTGATGTGCCCAGGCATTCCAACGCATTATGGTGATGGCTTGCTTAGCCTGTGATGATGACTGCCACCTGCCAGCAGTGCTGTCCTGCGCAGTGTCCACACGGCTTCCCTGCGCAGTGTCCACATGGCTTCCCTGCGCAGTGTCCACACGGCTTCCCTCTGCATACTGTACCTCTGCTTAGTGCTGTGTACCTCCCTCCCTGTTCCTGCTCCTCCGGCCTCTCCCCCCCCTGCCCTGCCCCTCAACTCCTCGCTGTACACCTCCCTCCACCCCTGCGACCACTCCTTCCTGCATGCAGTTTGTTGTATATGAGCGGTTGGACAGTCTAGGAGATGAAACAAAAACTGGGCCATTTTGGAAGCTGAGAAAAGCAAGTGTGTGTTAGCCGTTGACTGGAAAGACCTGCATGTTGGTGATGTGCTTTTTGGGTGGGGTCCCCGTGGTGCCTCTGATTGTAATCAGAATGAAACACAGCTCTGCTTCTCTCAACCACATTCATCATGTTGGACCCCCCCCCCAAAAAAAAAAACAACAACAACAACAACAACAAACAAACAAACAAACAAAAACAAACAATACCTTACCAAAGAGCCTCCTGTATATTTTACCCTGTAGTATTATTCATAGTGAAAAAAATCTTCTGTACTTCTCTATGTAGTATTTTTTTCATGTAATTTTTCATCTGTAGTATTCTTCACCTCAAAAATGCTCCACTATTCCCTCCTGTATCATTCAGTTGTGAAAAGAACTTTACTTTCTTGGTTGTATTTTTCATCGTAGAAAAGTTCCTTTGGCTTCAGTCTGCAGTTCTTCTGTGAAAACACACAAAAGAAACACAAAACAAACAAAAACTGTTTCTGTCTTGAGCTCTCTCATGATAAAATAATGATATTTTTAGCTGTCTTCTGTATTGCTCTTTGTGTCAGTCATAAAGAAAAAAAGAATTTCTCTGTATGTGGCTCATGATATGAATATGTGTACATTGGTTATGGTCTTACAGCATTTAGACAGCGCACCTCATTCCTGTCCTCTCCGCCCACCAGCCTCTCCCCATGCTGACCGGCAGTGTACATAAGTGGTCTTCAGCATCTTTGCAGCGTCCTGCATGACTCTGTTACCTTTCCCTTTCAGTTCCTCCCCTCATCCTGACTCTTTCCCATTGTATCCAGTGTAACCAGGCAGTATTGACATGCTGGCTCTTTACACAGCTGTGTCTATACATGTTTACAGTCGTATGTGTATGCACATAACTCCTGTATGTAGTTTTGATTTAGGAGAAATAGTTTTGGGGGTTATTTAGATTCGTTAGGGAGGCGAAGAGGAGTTGCAAGAGTTGGTGATGATGTAATACTGGCATCAACAGTACTCTGGGGGGTTAGGCCAATGTGTGTGATCGTTGCTGGCAGGCTTGTGAAACTGGTGTGTGGAAAGTTGTTGTCATACTGACTTTTGATACCAGAGCATGTGTGTGACATTCATTTCATGAAGGGTTGTAGAGGAAAATTTGGTTAGTATAGTCATGTGTGTGTGTGTGTGTGTGAAGTTTACTGGTGAAGGGTCGTGGAAAAAAACAGCCCTGATGTGGCCCTTTGCGGTCAGCTGGGCTATAAGCAACATTATCTTATCTCTCGTGGAAAAAAAACTGAGTAATGATGCCGTACTTAAAATTTCTTGCATGTGTGTGAAGTTTTTATTTGTGAAAGGTTGTGGAAAAACAGTGCTGTGATATTCTAGCATGTGTGTGAAGTTTTTATTTGTGAAAGGTCGTGGAAAAACAGTGCTGTAATACTCTAGCATGTGTGTGAAGCTAATTTGTGAAAGGTTGTGGAAATCGGTAACCATTCTCAAGCATGTGTGTGAAGTTTTCTTGTTTTTTTTTTAATTGTTTGTGAAGGGTTGTGGGAAAACAAAGAGTAGTGATTGTGTGGCATGTGTGTGAAGTTAAGATGTGAAGGGTTGTGGGAAAACAAAGAGTAGTGATTGTGTGACATGTGTGTGAAGTTAAGATGTGAAGGGTTGTGGGAAAACAAAGAGTAGTGATTGTGTGGCATGTGTGTGAAGTTAAGATGTGAAGGGTTGTGGGAAAACAAAGAGTAGTGATTGTGTGGCATGTGTGTGAAGTTAAGATGTGAAGGGTTGTGGGAAAACAAAGAGTAGTGATTGTGTGGCATGTGTGTGAAGTTAAGATGTGAAGGGTTGTGGGAAAATGATAAGGTAACTCGAGCATGTGTATGAAGTTCTGTTTTGAAGAGTTGTGGGAAAACCGTAGTGATTCTCTAACATATGTGAGAAGTTCTGTTTGGGAATGATGGTGTATTGGATGCAGTTGAGGTCTGAGAGAGCCAGGTAGTGGGTGAGTGTTGTGTGGTCAGTGGGGAAGCAGTGTGTATGTATGTTATAGTGAAACAGAGACCTGCAATATATCCACATTTCTTTGGCTAGGTACACAACCATGCAAATGCATGCAGTCTGCTCACACATGCTTATACGCACACACACACACACAGTTACGCTCACACACACACACACACACACACACACACACACACACACACACACACACACACACACACACACACACACACAAACACACACATGCTGGATGCACACACTCACTTCCACGCTACTGCTGTGTAGAGCAGTATCCTGACATCAGATTACTCATAACCGACTCACTGTATGGTAGATTTGTTTTGATGCGCACATGTGTGTGTGTGTGTGTGTGTGTGTGTGTGTGTGTGTGTGTGTGTGTGTGCTGGTAAGCATCACAAAAAAGTAACATGCTGGTCTCAAGTTTCAAGCCTTCAGTTGTATGCTTGCGTAACATTTACCATTTATTTATTCATTTAGCATTGAAATTATGAATCCCTGTATTCATTTGATATCAGCTTTTTTCAAGTTACGGGAAAACATTTTGGACACAGATTTTGTTCTATCAACTTACAGTCACACAGCTCATGCATTCAACAAGTCTGTTTGAACAGCCAGCTATTGCTGTACTCATGTAACCTTTTCCTTGTAGACGTGTTTAATTGCCATATCTTTTGTATTAATAAAAGGAAAGCACAAACATTATAGCAAACAACTAACAAACGCTTACCTGTACAATGCATTTTCAGTGCGCTTAGTATGGCATAGTATTTGTGATGTTGTTGAGCACTGGTCGCAAGTTGTGTGAGGTTCCAAGAGTAAATCTTAGTTAGTACGCCAGTTGTGTGCGAGTGCAGATTTTATGATAATAGTCTCATGCATTCAAGTTTATTGGTGAGTAGAGTATATGTGTGGCTTGTGTGTGTGTGTGTGTGTGTGTGTGTGTGTGTGTGTGTGTGTGTGTGTGTTGGAACTGAGTGGAAGGGGTGAGGGTGTGGTTTTGTTATTATTTTGGATGTTAAATTGCACTGTTAATCAGGAGGTGGTGTTTTTGAGAGAGAGAGAGAGAGGAGAGAGAGAGAGAGAGAGAGAGAGAGAGAGAGAGAGAGAGTGCTTTAATCTACAGAAAAAAGATACACTATACATGTATTTGATGATATATATGGTCTATTGTTTTTACTGTCCTGAACTGGTTGTGTGCAAGAACACCCAGGATCCAGAGTTAATCTAGGATGATACAGATGTTGTATTGTGCATAAGGACTGTCTTATTGGTCTGGTGGTTGAAAGAAAATAGCTGGTTTGTGAGTGGTGTCTAACGATATCACTGATTGGTGTGTTGTGTGTGTGATTGAAAGGATGTTGCTGATTGGTGTGTTTTATGTAAATATTGTACTGAAGCACCAGTGATGCTGATTGGCATGTGGTGGTGGTGGTGGTGGTGTGTGTGTGTGTGTGTGTGTGAAGGAGGAGGAATACAAGAGCAAACACCAGCAAGTGAAGACTCAACACCAGGTGGAAGCACAGCGCCTCAAGTCACGCCTTGACGATCAAAGGTCAAAAACCTCGACCTCCACCATGGGGGCCAAGGTCAGTGTGTGGGGGTCATTGCCTGCAAGGTCATTATGTTCTTAACCTGTAGATTCATTCATTACAAGATCAGGTCGTGAGGGCATACCAGTCTATGAAGACATGTTCCTCATATCAATTAGAAGGTCAGTGTGTGGGGGTCATTGCCTGCAAGGTCATTTTGTTCTTAATCTCTAGATACATTCATTATATTGAGATCAGTGCATCATGAAGGCATACCAGTCTTTTTGTACTTAATCTCTAGATACATTCATTATAGGTGGGGGGGGGGGGGGGGGGGGGGGGGGGGGGTTTGGATAAATTTTTTGTTTGCATAGAATGGCAACAATACTTTTAAGATGTGTGTCTTTGTGTCTAGTGTTCATTTAAGTGGCAATACCAACCAAAGTGGGAGAAAGAGGTGTCGGCAGTTTTGTTCCCTTCGCTGGTGACTGTCTACAGCAATGGTTTGTTCATGCTGCATTGAAAAAAAAGTATGTGATGAGTCTAGAATGTGAATGATGAATGAAATGAATGCTCTTGAATCACAGAATGTAACCCTCACAACAACACTGGTAGAGAGATGCTGATTGACTTCCAAATGACTCTTCATATCTAGGAAGCTGCCCTCTTGGTGTCCCATTTCTTGGGGACTGCTTTAACCTTTTCATGACCAGGTGTACTAAGATGTAGTGTTTCCCAGCGCCGGCTGGACTTGCTGTCACTCTCTTCAGATGCCCAGTCTTAAAAGTTGAGATTTTTTTTTCTTTTTAAGCTATGTTTGGCTAGTGTTTCAAACATTGTTCTTGGTCAGATCAAAATGTTTAGTTGCCTGGTAAAAAATGCTCATAGCTAATCAGTACAAGACACGAGCCACAGAATCAGAAAAATGTGTTTGGTAACTTTAATCAGCACAGAGTGTAAAATATGAGAAAGGACAAAGATTGAGAAGGCAGACGCAACATGGCCTCTCTTTCCAACATTCATTATGAAAGAAAGGAAAAGAAAATGCTTCACTGTGGAAAACGATGGTCCGTTTTGAAGGCTGAACATGTCACAAACAGCCGTGTAACTGTTTGCAACATGCCACTTAGTTGGATGACTGAAATGGAAAAGCTTAACAGCAGCAAGTTTTATTTCTTTTTCAAATTAAGAAGTTAGGTGAAACACTGCAAACGAAAACAACCAAAAGCTCTCTCCATGGGCTAGATCAAGTGCAGTGGAAGAAAACAAAATAAAACAAAAAACATCAACAAATAAAAAAGAGGTCGTAGGGCACTCAAGAGAGTGTAGACTGTCACCAAGGGCAAATGGATCCTGGATAGTTTAGTTAACTCTTTCATCCCTACAACCCGGTTTTCCGGTTTGCAGAAATCCTACCCTTCCTTAGCGGGCAGCACAAAATCCCTCCTTTCCTTCCTGCAGCCCGGAAAATCAGTTCTCGCAGTAAGCGCTTTGAACTTCGCACGAGTTGCATCATCGGTAAACGTCATGACCTGGTCGCTCGGGCAGCAGTGTTTATGAATGGAATGGATGCCAGACGGCCCATACAGCGTGGGAAAGTGGTCGCCGCTCTATTCTGGCCGGTTTGCTACTGCATACATAGCAGTTCTCACCATACACTTTTTTTTCTCTCTCTAAATCCAGGAATGAAGGGAATACTCGTATTATAAGAATCTAGGAACAAGAGGAAGTAATGGTTCATAGAAAAGTAGGAATGAAAGAGTTAATTCAAACTGGCACCAAAACTAAGGCCTCCATCTCCCAACCACCACCCACCCCCCCCACCCCCACCCCGAAGGTATGTTTACGGTATCATATGATTAAAGACAAAGCGGTCAGTGGGCAGACTTCTGTGTTGAATTATTTTTGTTTTGTATTTAACTTCAGTGAGAGAGCCTGCTCATGAGTTGACACAAAACGATTTGACCATCAGGGGAAGAAGTAGCCTGCATGGACTGAAGGAGTTATGTCCCATGGATGTTTACCTGCGAGCATATGGAAAATAAACACATCAGTCTTTGTTTCTCCAGAAACTTTCAGAATTTCATGAAAAATGTATTGCTTTGTAGATAGTCATCAATTCAGAAACGGGAACTTACTACTGTTTGTAGTCCGTGGGAAAGTTTGTGATGATCTTGCTGAAAGTAATTTGGATCCTCTGATTCAGACCCACACCCAGATCTCCTGGGTTTATCCTTGGGCCGTATTCCATCTGTCCACCAGGTGTGGGTAAAATGGGTGAAGTAGACTTGCCCAACCTTGTTGACGGACAGACTATGCCATAGACATGGATGAAAATGGAACCTCTCAGGCAGGGGGTGAAGAAAATATGAAAGCATTGTATTTGTGTGATGGTTTGTCTTCAGACAGCGCGCAGGAGATGGCCTCACTGTTGTGTTTAGCACCATCATGTGATGGTTTGTCTTCAGACTGTGCACAGGAGATGGCCTCACTGTTGCACTGACAGTGTCTGTGTTTAGCACCATCATGTGATGGTTTGTCTTCAGACTGTGCACAGGAGATGGCCTCACTGTTGCACTGACAGTGTCTGTGTTTAGCACCATCATGTGATGGTTTGTCTTCAGACTGTGCACAGGAGATGGCCTCACTGTTGCACTGACAATGTCTGTGTTTAGCACCATCATGTGATGGTTTGTCTTCAGACTGTGCACAGGAGATGGCCTCACTGTTGCACTGACAATGTCTGTGTTTAGCACCATCATGTGATGGTTTGTCTTCAGACTGTGCACAGGAGATGGCCTCACTGTTGTACTGACAATGTCTGTGTTTAGCACCATCATGTGATGGTTTGTCTTCAGACTGTGCACAGGAGATGGCCTCACTGTTGTACTGACAATGTCTGTGTTTAGCACCATCATGTGATGGTTTGTCTTCAGACTGTGCACAGGAGATGGCCTCACTGTTGCACTGACAATGTCTGTGTCCACTTACAGCGCCCAGGAGCGTCGGAGACAGACAACAAACGTCAGTCGGCAGGGGGAAGGTCAGGGGCCACAACTGCTGGCAGAAACCCGCGGCAAGGTGGGTCATGTCCCTTAGATTGTGTACATTATCTGTTCTGTTGTTGTGTGAGTACAGATTCCTTTCAAATGTGATTTTATGGCTGTTGAGGGGAGGAGGGTTAGAGGGGGATAGGAATAGGGGTTGGGGGGGGGGGGGTGTTCTATGATTGAGAATAGAATATGAAGCATGATGTGTCCAATGAGTTTGTATGACATGGAGGTAAGGAATTTTCGTGAGCTTTATTGGGTTTTTTTGTTTTGTTTTGTTATTCCATAATCTTTGAAGAGTAAAAAAAAAAAAAAAGTTATTTGTGTGAATATTTTTTTGCCAGGCATTGATTGACAGTCTTGTGTTTTAGTTCAAAGTTCAAAGTTCTCTTCAGAGCCTTTTATTGTTGTTTTTCAATGACATTATCTATTATGCTGTTTTATACTGGTAGGAAACTAAATGTAGAAAAACCAAGATACAACATTTGATTGGGGTCCATGGGTTTAAGTATGAAAACCACTTTCCTTCTGATGTGTCACACGCAGCTGTGTGCTTGCTGTCATCTTCTGTGTTGTGAATCATTGGTACATCAGCCAGGCTGTGTGTTGTGAATCATTGGTGCATCAGCCAGGCTGTGTGTTGTGAATCATTGGTGCATCAGGCAGGCTGTGTGTTGTGAATCATTGGTGCATCAGCCAGGCTGTGTGTTGTGAATCATTGGTGCATCAGCCAGGCTGTGTGTTGTGAATCATTGGTGCATCAGCCAGGCTGTGTGTTGTGAATCATTGGTACATCAGCCAGGCTGTGTGTTGTGAATCATTGGTGCATCAGCCACCCTCCGGGGGGTTGCGACCTTGTCGTGGTCGGAGGGTTTGCGTGGTCCAGTGATCCCTTAGGCTCTGCTGGCGGGGGCATCAATACTTGGAGATAGGCTGTTTTTTTTCATACTGCTTCTAGGCCTGAGAGGTGCAGATGCTGTTTGGCTAAGCGTAACGTGGTAAGGAGTTGATGCCCCTGGTAGGGCTTCCCATGTCAGATAGGCTAAGGGTGAGGATCCTGACTAAGAGTAACCCGCCTTTCTCCTTTTCTTGTTTTCTGCCTCCCTTATTTGGCCCTTTTCTATCTTCGTCTCCCCTTCAAGTCTTCTTTTCCACACTCCTTTTCTCTCTGTGGTCTCCTTAAGATCCGCCGCGTTTGCCGTGCGGTGCGACCTGTGTCGGAGGGGAATGAGATCCTGGTGATTGAGAGGGCCAGCGCTCTCAACACATCACTTTGGCTCGGACCTCTCCTAGACAGGGAGTACACCTTGGCCCGGGTGTACTAATCGGCTCCCCTTCTTGGGGCTGGGTCAAAACAGGCATTTCTCCGGCTGGCCAAGGTAACCCCTGCAGTGCTCAGCTCTCTGTTCCCGGGAGTTGGGCATGATCAGGGGGGATAGGGTTGGTAGGTTTTTGTCTGTTGTATGTCTCTCCTGAAGCCTGGAAGGGGTCAAGATAGTGATTCTTGGCCCTGGCCCCTTAGTTGGACTCCAAGGTGGGTGGGTAAGGGAGAGATGAAATTTTTGCCTATAAATATATGACTTCCATTAAACATCATCCCCCAAAAAAAGAAAAGTTCCGTCATTTTCGCAAAGGTCATCACAGGAGTCCGATGGAGACTCTGATTCTGAAAATGAAGCAAGGCAGTTGTCAGGATTTTGGTCTTCTTGGTTGATCATGGAAAGTAAGGAGCAGGACAAACCTCTTTCTGCACTAAGCCCGTTTGCAATACAGAAGGGCTTCCAAGGTATTGCAGGAGACCCACAGTCCATAAAGCGACTCAGAAACGGCACCTTTCTCATCCAGTGTAAAACTAAAAAACAATCAGTGCAGCTGCTGAAAGCTACAAAGCTTGTAGACCGAGAGATCCGGGTGACCCCCATAAACAGCTGAATTCCTCTAAGGGAGTCATTCGATGCCCAGATCTTAGAGGAGTCTCAGAGGCGGAGATCAAGGCGGAACTGGCATCCCAGGGTGTGACAGAGGTGCATAGGGTGACAGTGAAAAAAGGTGCAGAAAGAGTGGACACCAACACCCTCTTTCTGACATTCTGCAATCCTGTGCTGCCTCCTGTCATCAAGGTAGGATATCTGAATGTCCGTATACAAATGTATGTTCCGTCTCCAATGCGTTGCTTCAAATGCCAGAAGTTTGGTCATGTTAGAGACCGCTGTTCTGGGCAGGAGGTGTGTGGGGTTTGTTGCAAGGCAACCCATGATGGGCCGTGTAAAGACCCGGCGCATTGTGCAAACTGCGGTGGCGACCACCCTCCTCTTCACGCAACTGCCCTGTCTGGAAACAAGAGTCAACCATCCAAAAGGTAAAAACAGAAAAGAAGATCTCGTTTTTTGAAGCCCGCAGGCAAGTTGTTGGCAGTCAGACGCCAACAGCATCTTCATACGCTTCGGCAGTAAAAAAAGTATCGACACGTTCAGTCTGCTGCCAGACTGACGATTTTACTTTCTCTAAAACTTTGCCAGGAAGACAGATAAGCTTTGGTGGAAGCAAGTCCACCACCTCCCAACCCACAGTGAATGCCCCTGGTGGAGGCAAAAAATCCACCACCCCTCAGACTGCCCAGCAGTCTACAACATCTGCTGCTGGGCAGATTAAAAAACCAGCACCCGCAACTCGAATTCCTCTGTCCAGTGCCCGTGCGGGCAAGGGAGTTCAACCCAGTGTGGAGATGGTGGAGATGAGGAAGAAACCTCCACCATCTCCCAAATCCAGACCTCCACCATCTCCAAACTCCAGGCCTTTATCACCTGCGGGCAAGTCTGCCAGCATGTCCAAAGACCACCACAGTCCAGTGAAAACTACAAAATAAATTCGCTCCATAAGAAGCGGACGTTGAAGAGGAGATGACCTGATTTCTCTCCTTTTCGCCTCTGCACCATGGATAGTACAATATTCCATTGGAATATCCGTGGACTAAATTCCAACTTTGAGGAGCTGCAGCTTCTGTGTCAATCTCTAAAACCTTCCGTCGTGGCTCTTCAGGAAACCCAAATTCAAAGCCAGAAGACCTTTACTCTTTCTGGCTTTAATATTCTTTCGAAACCTGCACAACCATCCACGTTGGGACTGTCGGGCGGTGTTGCCCTTCTCATACACAAAACTCTGCTGTATAGTCCTGTCGCTCTGTCTACCTCCCTTCAGGCTGTAGCTGCGAGAGTCACTCTCCACAAGACTGTGACAATCTGTTCCCTTTATCTCTCACCTTCTGTCCCGGTTTGTCGTCAGGGCCTTGTCAGTCTGATAGAAGAACTTCCTCGACCTTTTTTGCTGTTGGGTGACTTTAACGGTCACAATCCTCTTTGGGGTAGTGCCGGTACGTCACCCAGAGGTCTGCTGATTGAGGATGTCCTTTCAGACTTGGATTTGTGTTGTCTGAATGACGGATCTGCAACTTATCTCCACTCTTCCTCAGGTTCACTTTCGTGTTTAGATTTGTCGGTTTGTGACCCCTCGCTGGTCCTGGACTATGAGTGGTCTGTCCATGACGATCTGCACGGAAGTGACCATTTCCCTGTCCTTCTACAACCTGTAATAACTGAACACATCTCTGTCTCTCCGCATCTAAATTATAAGAAAGCAAACTGGGATCTATTTGCAGCCACTGTTTCTAAGGAGTTCCAGGACACTGATTTTTTTCAGAGTCCGGATCCAGCTGAATCACTGACTAACACTATGATCAAATGTGCTAAAGCCTGTATTCCAGTGTCTTCCGATAAACTTCAAATGCCAAAAACACCCTGGTTCGATTCAGAATGCCAACAAATTTCCAAAGTTAGAAAACGGGCTCAGCGTCAGGTATACCAACGACCTTCGGGTCCCAACGCTCGAGCCCATCAGAAACTCCGTGCTAAATCAAGACACACTTTTAAAATCAGTAAACGTCGGTCCTGGAGAAGCTTCTGCTCCAGGCTGACATCAAAAACTTCTAAGAAAAAAGTGTGGAACATCATTAAGAAAATCAAAGGGAAGAACACCTGTCCCACTGTGAACCATCTCAAGTTTTCGGATTCTTTAATAACAGAGAAGAAAGCAGTTGCTAATCTGCTTGCTTCAACCATTGAAAAGAATTCCTCCTCTTCTAATAAATCAGTCACTTTTGTCAAAAACAAAGCCCTAAAAGAAAAATCATCCTGCAACTTTTCATCCGACAACATGGAAGACTACAATCTTCCTTTCACATTAAACGAGCTGAAATCTGCCTTACTCTCTTGCAGCGATTCCTCTCCAGGTATAGATGACATTCATTATCAACTATTGAAACATCTTCCGCAAGAAGGTCTGAACATCCTGTTACAGGTATACAACCACGTGTGGACTACAGGTTGCTTTCCACCCTCTTGGCGGAAAGCCCTCATTATTCCCATCCCCAAACTGGAAAAGATCTTTCTAATCCATCTAACTACCGTCCCATAGCTTTGACCAGCTGTGTCTGTAAATTGATGGAAAAAATGGTCAATGCTAGGCTCATGTGGAAACTCGAAACCGATGGCCTTTTGGCGAAAGAACAGTGTGGTTTCCGCAAACATCGTAGTACAGTTGACCATTTGATTCGTCTGGAATCTACACTTAGGAACGCTAAACAGACAGCATGCAGTGGCAATTTTCTTCGACTTGGAGAAGGCCTACGATACCACCTGGAAGTCGGGGATACTTCATGATCTCCACGATCTGGGTTTTCGAGGTCATCTTCCGCTTTTTATTCAAAATTTTTTGGCAGACCGACAGTTTCAGGTCGGGTTGGCACCACTCTCTCTGATGTCCACGAGCAGGAGTTGGGTGTTCCCCAGGGGAGCATACTGTCTCCTGCCCTCTTTAGTATTAAAATCAACAACATTGTGAAATCAGTTCAGCAGGGTTCAGACTGCTCATTGTTTGTGGATGATTTTGCTGTCTACGCAACTGGAAGCCTGTACCCGAGTGTCCAGCGCAGGCTCCAGCTTTGCGTAGATAAAATCCATCGGTGGGCGGATGAAAACGGTTTCACCTTTTCTGCTACAAAAACCCAGTGTATTCACTTCCATAATTTCCGTCATTTTTTTCCAGATCCTGAACTTCACGTCGGGAAATCTCCCATTCCAGCTGTTAAAGAGGCCAAATTTCTGGGAGTCATTTTTGACCAGAAACTTAACTTTCTCAGCCACATCAAAAACCTCAAAACTTCTTGCCAGAAAGCTCTGAATATTCTGCGGGTCGTAGCGCACACAGACTGGGGCGCTGATAAGAAAACTTTGCTGCACCTCTACAGAGCCCTGGTCCGTTCTAAACTGGACTATGGTTGTGCTGTCTACGGCTCCGCAAGACCCTCTTACCTCAAACTTTTGGACCCTATCCACCATCAAGGGCTTCGTCTCTGTCTTGGAGCGTTCCGCACCACCCCTGTGTACAGCCTGTACGCAGAGGCGGGCGAACCTTCGTTGTCCAACCGCAGGCTGAAACTGTCTTTGAATTATTACATCCGACTGTTCTCAGAACCGCAGAA
The DNA here is from genome assembly GCA_018398815.1 of Conus ventricosus. NCBI lineage: Eukaryota > Metazoa > Mollusca > Gastropoda > Neogastropoda > Conidae > Conus > Conus ventricosus. Next base: position 81,139,952 of record CM031613.1, on the reverse strand, counting down.
TCCTGCCTATGACTGTGTTTTTGACCCTCCGTTCCAAAGTAAGTTTGAAATAACCCGAAATGTATTCCGCCGTTTGGGCTTCGTATGCAGCCTCACGTGCGGAATGCAGGTATAGAACTGGGAGTAGTTTCCGATTTTTCCAAGTTTCCGGATCAACCTCCATGGACCTTTTTCACACCAGAGATTCGTTTCGATCTCGCAGCTTTCCGTAAGGAGTCTACCAGCTCTCTGGCGTACAAGGCTTTGTATGCCGAGCTCAGTTCCAAATTCCCATCCTATCAAAAAGTTTTCACTGACGGTTCCAAGTCTGAGGATGGAGTGGCCTGTGCAGCCTACTGCCCTGGGGCTCCTTCTCAGATATTGTTGGAACATATACATTCAGATGCTTCTGTCTATTCTGCTGAACTTACTGCTCTAGTACTGGCTTTGAAGATAATCTCCCATTCTTCGAGGAGGGACTTTCTGGTTCTGTCGGATTCGCTGTCAGCTTTGGAGGCCATAGCTGGCCGCAACCTTCAGCATCCAGAACTTTTACTTTTTTTGAACTTTTTAGCAAGTTGAAGGCGGACGGTTACAACATTACTCTTGCTTGGGTTCCTGGCCATGTTGGCATCGGCGGGAACGAAATGGTTGATCGTTTAGCCAAGAACGCCACAAGAGAGAACTGTCCAACACTTATATCCCTGCTCAGATGTGAAACCCAAAATTAACGATTATGTGAGAGACCTCTGGCAGGAGGATTGGAACACACAGACGAATAACAAACTCTTTCAGATCCGTCCAAACCTTAAAGACTTCCTCCCATCTACGTCGGGTGGTCGTAAGAGGAAACGGTTCTGTGCCGGCTGCACACCGGCCATTCGTATTTTACCCATTCTTACCTTTTAAAGAGTGAAGAAGCTCCGTGGTGCATTCCATGTCATGCGCCACTCACAATGAAACATGTTCTTTTAGAGTGTTGGGACTTGGACGATGTGAGACACAAACATTTTACAGCGGAGTCCATGAAGATCCTGTTCAGGGATGTCCCGCCTGACGTGATCCTTAAGTTTTTGAGAGAAATTAACATTTTTCATCTGATTTAAGATTTTACGGAAGAAAGATTTTTAACAAAGTTTCTGGTGCGTTTGTAGACGATGTCATTTAACGAGATGTGTGAAAGTGTGTTTTTTTTTTTTTTTTTTTTTTTTTTTTTTAAATGACTGGTGAGTTGATTTTAACGTGGTGACAGCCCTGATGTGGCCCTCTGCGGTCGGCTGGGCTATAAGCAACATTATCTTATTATCTCGTGCATCAGCCAGGCTGTGTGTTGTGAATCATTGGTGCATCAGCCAGGCTGTGTGTTGTGAATCATTGGTGCATCAGGCAGGCTGTGTGTTGTGAATCATTGGTGCATCAGGCAGGCTGTGTTTTTTGAATCATTGGTGCATCAGCCAGGTTGTGTGTTGTGAATCATTGGTGCATCAGCCAGGCTGTGTGTTGTGAATCATTGGGTGCATCAGCCAGGTTGTGTTTTGCTCTGGTTGCTGTCCCCATGTGTCAGTCTGTCTCCAGTTCAGATGTACCTATGCTTCACCGTAGGTCACAGACGATAGCGCATACATCGTTATCCCTGGAGGAGGTGGCAGCTAGTTGAAAGAAGTTGTTTGAAAAGGGTGCAGAGTGTGGCATGGTGGCTACATTTGGTTTCAGTGAGGGACAGTAAGAACCCCATGAGTCCCTTCCTTTCCCCGATTCCTCCAGTCTGCCCAGTCTCACAGTCCATGAACATGGAAGCAAAAAAGAAGCTGTGGGTTAATGTTTACAACTACAAAGTTAGGAAAAGGCAAATTGCGTTTTGGAAACTGCAGGCCTGTATGTCCTCAGTGCTTTTGTGTGGAGTCTGGGGCCAAAGGAGCAAACAGAAGGGAATTAAACCTGCATGGAAGCTGAAGCTGAATCTGAAGTTTGCATTGATGTAGCTATTGTGACTGTGTATGGTGAGATCAGCATCTTGTTGGGCAGATACTGTTCACCGTGGGATCTTTCATCATGCACACCCAGTCCTCTGTCTTTGATCTGTTACTGTTGATGTACATCCTGTGTGGCATGGAATGGGGATGATGTGTGTGATATTGGTTCTAAGTGTTTCTAGTAGTAGGAATCCAAGTATCCTATGTCTGCATAATGTGAACCCCTGTGGTGCCGTGTGAATGGAATGTGCCTTCCCATGCTGTTTGTGGCTGATGGTCCGGTGGTGCCATGTGAATGGAATGTGCCTTCCCACGCTGTTTGTGGCTGATGGTCCGGATGTTGACCTGCACTTTGCTGTAGTGACCGCTTGTCTGTGCTGGGCCGTGAATTGCTTTGTAAGTGACCACGATCTGGAGCGTTGGCTCTGTACTTGTAGGGATGGAATGGAACTGGAACTGAAAGAGGAGGGTTTTCAGGGTTTATGTGATGGCTGAAAGAGGAGGGTTTTCAGGGTTTATGTGATGGCTGGAAGAAGAGGGTTTTCAGGGTTTATGTGATGGCTGTTGTAGTTTTTAGGCTGTTTGTTATAGTGACATGCCGCGATGGGTGGTGATCAGTATGGGTTAATCCTCAGTGTGGTGAGGATTGTGGGTAATCCTCAGTGTGGTGAGGTGGTGAGGATTGTGGGTAATCGTCAGTGTTGTGAGGTGGTGAGGATTGTGGGTAATCCTCAGTGTGGTGAGGTGGTGAGGATTGTGGGTAATCGTCAGTGTGGTGAGGTGGGTGAGGATTGTGGGTAATCCTCAGTGTTGTGAGGTGGTGAGGATTGTGGGTAATCCTCAGTGTGGTGAGGTGGTGAGGATTGTGGGTAATCCTCAGTGTGGTGAGGTGGTGAGGATTGTGGGTAATCCTCAGTGTGGTGAGGTGGTGAGGATTGTGGTTGTCGTCTTGTTGTCCCCACAGATCAGCAATCTCGGAGTCACATGACCAATGGCCGATCGTCGGGCGTGGCCAGCAAACAGACGCCTGGTGTGTTTACTGTGGTGTGCATGTGTCCTGCCTCCTCCCCCTGGCTTGTAGTGCGCTTGGTCTTTGTCCTTGACTTCTTTTGGTTGGCAGCTTTGATGTGTAGGTGGGAGGTTGAGAACATGGCTTGAGCATCAGTAGTTTGGATTGTTTTTCACGCTTGATTTAAACAAACAAACGAACAGATGAACAAGCAAGCAAGCAAACAAACAGAAATAAAGAAACAGAAAGAAGAAATAGTACGTGGTGCAATGTTCCAATCACATGTGATTTACAGTTCATAACAGCATATCACTGAAACCTCAAAATCAACTGTTGCGCTTGACCATTCCTCCAATTATCACACCTTGAAAAAGACATCTACTTTCCACAAACCTGAAGAAGTGGTCTGGGCGCTTGTGTGTCAGAGACGACAAGAAGCTGGGTCCTTGTGCTCAGCATGCTGGTAGCACACATCAAAGAATCCACAGAACGGTGCACGGCAAACATGTAGGAAAGATGTTTGTCTTTGATTGGTTCAACAAGAAACACAAGTGGTCAGTGAGCAGACACAATATACAGTCGATGCTTTAGTTAGAAGAGACACTGTCTATAGAGGGAGCAGTGAGCAGACAGAATATACAGTCGATGCTTTAGTTAGAAGAGACACTGTCTACAGAGAGAGCAGTGAGCAGACACAATATACAGTCGATGCTTTAGTTAGAAGAGACACTCCCTAGAGAGATCATTGGGAATTTTATACAGAGAAGACTGTTGTGATTAAAATACAATATGATCCAATAGAGAACTCTTTATTAACAACGTGATATGAAGGAAGATTTGAATTAGGTCTGTAGAATTAGTATTTGCCTGTTGACATAGTAAGTTAGTTGGGGGAGCTGCAATACAGAACTCATCGACAACGTGATATGAAGGAAGATTTGAATTAGGTCAGTAGAATTAGTATTTTCCTGTTGACGTAGTAAGTTAGTTGGGGGAGCTGCAATATAGAACTCATTATCAACAACGTGATATGAAGGAAGATTTGAATTAGGTCTGTAGAATTAGTGTTTGCCTGTTGACGTTGTAAGTTAGTTGGGGGAGCTGCAGTATAGACGAGGTATCAGTCTCAGAAACATGAATAAGTATTCTTAAATCCAAAAGATAAATTTTCTGTTAGATTAGCTGTATGTCAGGTCAGTCATATAGTACTGTTGAGACTTATTAATTTATTCATGCTTACCAAATTTTCAACTTGCACATTTTCTTTCTTTTGTTCTTCTAAGGTAACGTGTATTCTATTCTTTGAAGTTATGTAAAGAACGGTGATGGTGTTGATCTAAGTGTCAGAAACTGGTGGTTGTATTTTTTTAATATGTAATCTCTGGAGGTCTTTTTCTTCTGATTAAGTATTTTGGTTGCGAGTGCTTTGTTATATTGTATTTTAAAACTACTAGTACTATGTAACATGGCACATGGTGTGTACATGGATTAATGGAATGCCAATGAAGGAGATGGGGATGGGGAGACCAGAGAACAGTTGTGGACATTTATTACTGTGTGACATGTATACATGCAAACTGGATGGATGGACTGGGGAATGGTGGGGGGGGGAGACAAGGGGAACAGTTGTCTCTGCTGCTTCATGTCTCTCTTTCTCTCTCTTCTTCTTTTTTTTTCTTTCAAACTGTCTCCTCTTCTGTACCACTCCAGTGGCATTGTGACCATGTCATTATACAGCCCCACTGCTTATTGCCTAGACACTCCAGTGGCATTGTACCCGTGCCATTCTACAGCCCCACTGCTTATTGCCTAGACACTCCAGTGGCATTGTGCCTGTGCCATTCTACAGCCCCACTGCTTATTGCCTAGACACACCAGTGGCATTGTGCCCGTGCCATTCTACAGCCCCACTGCTTATTGCCTAGACACTCCAGTGGCATTGTGGCCATGTCATTCTACAGCCCCACTGCTTATTGCCTAGACACTCCAGTGGCATTGTGCCTGTGTCATTCTACAGCCCCACTGCTTATTGCCTAGACACACCAGTGGCATTGTTCCTGTGCCATTCTACAGCCCCACTGCTTATTGCCTAGACACACCAGTGGCATTGTTCCTGTGCCATTCTACAGCCCCACTGCTTATTGCCTAGACACTCCAGTGGCATTGTGCCGTGCCATTCTACAGCCCCACTGCTTATTGCCTAGACACTCCAGTGGCATTGTGGCCATGTCATTCTACAGCCCCACTGCTTATTGCCTAGACACACCAGTGGCATTGTTCCTGTGCCATTCTACAGCCCCACTGCTTATTGCCTAGACACTCCAGTGGCATTGTGCCCGTGCCATTCTACAGCCCCACTGCTTATTGCCTAGACACTCCAGTGGCATTGTGCCTGTGTCATTCTACAGCCCCACTGCTTATTGCCTAGACACTCCAGTGGCATTGTGGCCATGTCATTCTACAGCCCCACTGCTTATTGCCTAGACACTCCAGTGGCATTGTGCCTGTGTCATTCTACAGCCCCACTGCTTATTGCCTAGACACTCCAGTGGTATTGTGGCCATGTCATTCTACAGCCCCACTGCTTATTGCCTAGACACTCCAGTGGCATTGTGCCTGTGCCATTCTACAGCCCCACTGCTTATTGCCTAGACACTCCAGTGGCATTGTGCCCGTGTCATTCTACAGCCCCACTGCTTATTGCCTAGACACTCCAGTGGCATTGTGCCTGTGTCATTCTACAGCCCCACTGCTTATTGCCTAGACACTCCAGTGGCATTGTGGCCATGTCATTCTACAGCCCCACTGCTTATTGCCTAGACACTCCAGTGGCATTGTGGCCATGTCATTCTACAGCCCCACTGCTTATTGCCTAGACACACCAGTGGCATTGTGCCTGTGTCATTCTACAGCCCCACTGCTTATTGCCTAGACACTCCAGTGGCATTGTGCCTGTGTCATTCTACAGCCCCACTGCTTATTGCCTAGACACTCCAGTGGCATTGTGCCTGTGCCATTCTACAGCCCCACTGCTTATTGCCTAGACACACCAGTGGCATTGTGCCCGTGCCATTCTACAGCCCCACTGCTTATTGCCTAGACACACCAGTGGCATTGTGCCCGTGTCATTCTACAGCCCCACTGCTTATTGCCTAGACACACCAGTGGCATTGTGCCCGTGTCATTCTACAGCCCCACTGCTTATTGCCTAGACACTCCAGTGGCATTGTTCCTGTGCCATTCTACAGCCCCACTGCTTTTTGCCTAGACACTCCAGTGGCATTGTGCCCGTGTCATTCTACAGCCCCACTGCTTATTGCCTAGACACTCCAGTGGCATTGTGACCATGCCATTCTACAGCCCCACTGCTTATTGCCTAGACACTCCAGTGGCATTGTGCCTGTGCCATTCTACAGCCCCACTGCTTATTGCCTAGACACACCAGTGGCATTGTGCCTGTGTCATTCTACAGCCCCACTGCTTATTGCCTAGACACTCCAGTGGCATTGTGACCATGCCATTCTACAGCCCCACTGCTTATTGCCTAGACACTCCAGTGGCATTGTGCCTGTGTCATTCTACAGCCCCACTGCTTATTGCCTAGACACTCCAGTGGCATTGTGACCATGCCATTCTACAGCCCCACTGCTTATTGCCTGGACACTCCAGTGGCATTGTGCCTGTGCCATTCTACAGCCCCACTGCTTATTGCCTAGACACTCCAGTGGCATTGTGCCTGTGTCATTCTACAGCCCCACTGCTTATTGCCTAGACACTCCAGTGGCATTGTGCCTGTGTCATTCTACAGCCCCACTGCTTATTGCCTAGACACTCCAGTGGCATTGAGACCATGCCATTCTACAGCCCCACTGCTTATTGCCTAGACACACCAGTGGCATTGTGCCCGTGCCATTCTACAGCCCCACTGCTTATTGCCTAGACACTCCAGTGGCATTGTGCCTGTGTCATTCTACAGCCCCACTGCTTATTGCCTAGACACTCCAGTGGCATTGTGCCTGTGTCATTCTACAGCCCCACTGCTTATTGCCTAGACACACCAGTGGCATTGTGCCTGTGCCATTCTACAGCCCCACTGCTTATTGCCTAGACACTCCAGTGGCATTGTGCCCATGCCATTCTACAGCCCCACTGCTTATTGCCTAGACACTCCAGTGGCATTGTTCCCGTGCCATTCTTTTCTTTCCAGCTTTCTGTCTACAGCCCCTTTGTTTATTGCCTAGACACACCAGTGGCACTTTGCCCATGCCATTCTTTTCTTTCCAGCTTTCTGTCTACAGCCCCTTTGTTTATTGCCTAGACACACCAGTGGCACTGTGCCCATGCCATTCTTTCCAGCTTTCCGTCTACAGCCACACTGCTTATTGCCTAGACACTTCAGCGGTGTTCAGTAGTGCCTGTTCTGATTCAACACGAACCAAGCACTACTTACTAAACCACTTACCGATGATGACAATAATTTGCAAAGTCATAGAGCAAATGTGAATGAGCTCTTCCTCTCCTGGGGAGAGCACCACTACGTCCATGCAGAGTCAGTCCCCATGAATCTGCTGACACGGGTGACTGACAGAGCCTCACCAAGAGCTTGGAACTAGAGAGGAAATTGAAATTGAAGTCGCTATGAGAGCAGAGTATGAAGGGCCAAACAATTTTTTGCTTTTTTTTCTTTCTTTTTTTGTTTTACATTGTTTTTTGATAGATTTTTTTTAAAAGCTGTTTGAAAATGTGAGGATGACACTTTGGGGTTTGATTATAGGCCGAGACTGATGACAGGGTTGTAGTCAGCACATACTTTTGTAACATGTCCCTGCTGAATATCTCTACAAGAACTGAAACATGAGCGTGTAGTTTAATTAGACCTAAGAGAAATCAGAAGAGAAGGAAATCTTCATTGACAAGTTTCTTTTTTTTTTTTGAAGAATATTTTGATTTGTGAGTTACCTAGTCAGTCACTTCTTCAAACAATAAGTTATCCTGTGTGCTAGATAGTGATGCTGGTTTTGGATTGGGTTTTTTTTTTTTGTCTTACTATATACTTTGTAGTGCTTTTTCCTCTTTATTTGCACGTGTTCACAGAAAGCTTTTTCCAAGTGACTTATGTATCCCTCTCCCTATTGATTCATTCACTTTTTATCTGTTTTATCCATTTTTTTCCCCAACAGATTTAAACATGTATTCATTTGTTTTTTATTCTTTTTTTTTTTCTGTTTCCCTCTTGTAGTCTTTGGCTTGAGACCTTTATGGTGTGTGTCTGCTTCTATTGTATGCTGAGAGAGAGGGGAAGAGAGAGAGAAACAGACAGACAGACAGATGGACAGAGACACAGAGAGAGACAGACAGAGAAGAGATGAGAGTGGGAAGGAGGGTAAGGGAGGTTGAGGTGAGGGGTGCCAGCTCTGTTTAATACTGTGTTTACAACACAATGAAAGTCACTTGGAATTATGAGGGGGGAAGAGGGGTGGTGGTGGTGGAGAGCTTCTATGTTTCCTTTTCCTGGTGGACTTGGTGACAAACACCAGGTGCAAGAACAAACAAGGTCATTGAGGACAGCGTGCAGAGGATTATTTTTGTGATTTTTCGTTCCACTCACTTTCTTTACTACTTTAGGTAGTGTGCCTCAGGGTTCATTCTTACACCACAAAGAAAGAAAGACAGAAAGTCATGTTCCTAGTGACGCTGTCAGTGCTGCAAGATCAGGTAGTGTGCCTCAGGGTTCATTCTTACACCACAAAGAAAGAAAGACAGAAAGTCATGTTCCTAGTGACGCTGTCAGTGCTGCAAGATCAGGTAGTGTGCCTCAGGGTTCATTCTTACACCACAAAGAAAGAAAGACAGAAAGTCATGTTCCTAGTGACGGTGTCAGTGCTGCAAGATCAGCGGCAAGAGTGAAAATTAACCTTGATCATTTATGGTGGTGTAGATCACCTGTCTGAAGTTGGTGGCTACTCTTGCATGCTGCCAGAGCTTTAGAGCCGATGAATGCCTAGTTGTGTGTCACTGACATCCATAGAGTGGAGATGGCATGCTGCCAGTGCTTTTGAGCCGATGAATGCCTAGTTGTGTGTCACTGACATCCATAGAGTGGAGATGGCAGGAATGTGTGAAGGTTGTTGGGAGGGGGGGGGGGGGGGGGGGTGTTGAGTGCTGTGTTCAGTGTGACTAGAGACCTGGGTGGTGTGTTTGCATGTCTAGTGTTGCCAGTGACACAGAGAATGGAAAGATGTGTGTTCACCCCCTGCCAGTGGAGCTGTCAAAGCCTGCACCATTGGCAGGTTGTGAGGCTTGACATCCACTGACACAGAGAATGGAAAGATGTGTGTTCACCCCCTACCAGTAGAGCTGTCGAAGCCTGCACCATTGGCAGGTTGTGAGGCTTGACGTCTGGAGCCGGTGTGCTCAAGCGTTAGTTGGACCTGTCCACAGCATTGACAGAGTTCTGTTCTGTTTGGATAGTCTTTCCTTGGAATATCGTTGACCACTGTCAGTCTGAATGGCTTTTCTGGGATCAGGAGTAGATAACCCATGCTTGGCTTACATCCCTTTTCAAATGGCCATTTTTTTTGTGTCTCACTGACACCAATTCAGTTGTTAATTTGGTCGCTGAGAGAGAGAGAGAGAGAGTGTGTGTGTGTGTGTGTGGTGTGTGTGTGTGTGTGCGTGCATGCGTGTGTTATTTGTTGTTTTAGTTCTAACAAGCAGAGCAATGAAAACAATAACACATCCCCAAACTGAAGCTCACTGGATGACACAAAGTCAGTTGAGTGGAGGGTTGTGGTAAAAAGCAGTTTTGTCAAGTTGTAAGCATGTATGAGGAGAGGACCTGCTGATAGAGCACTGACTGATAATGGTTCACCTGTGTCGCAGGGTCAACTACCAAGGTTACAGGACAGCTGTCTGTGTCAGCATTGAAGTCTTGTCATATTGTTTACCTCTGACCATGGCGGAAAGTTTGATTTATCTTGCAGTGACTGCAGTTTCTTTCTTTGAATGGCAGGCACTGTGTCTTTAAGTCAGAACGCACACATAAGATATGTGAAAGGTTAGGAATGTAAATGACTTCATTATGTGTCTTTTGATGTGGACTATGTATGAGGATGATGTTTTTTCGCAATATTTGCTTAACATTGGTGCAACTATGTAGATTTGTCCTGTGTCTGCAAACCTCTTAGGGTGTTTTACATTTAGTCTTGTTGCTAACTTACAGAACAAAGGGTTTATGGAAATGTCTAGGTGTTGCTGCTAACACAAAGGGATGTATAATGAAAGTCTGGTTTTGTCGCTTGCATAGAAATTAAGGGTGTATGTGAATGCTGAGTGTTGTCACTAACACAGGTAGGTAGGGATGTCTGTGAACATCAAGTGTTGTTTATCAACACCGAACTGTTGGGTGAATGTGGCTGTCTAATGTCACAAATACAGAGAACTGTTGGGTGAATGTGGCTGTCTGATGTCACAAATACAGAAAACTGTCAGGTGAATGTGGCTGTCTGATGTCACAAATACAGAGGAACTGTTGGGTGAATGTGGCTGTCTGATGTCACACATACAGAGAACTGTCGGGTGAATGTGGCTGTCTGATGTCACAAATATAGAGAACTGTCAGGTGAATGTGGCTGTCTGTCACAAATACAGAGAACTGTCCAGGTGAATGTGACTGTCTGATGTCACAAATACACAGAACTGTTGGTGAATGTGGCTGTCTGATGTCACAAATACAGAGAACTGTTGGGTGAATGTGGCTGTCTGATGTCACAAATACAGAGAACTGTCGTGTGAATGTGACTGTCTAACATCACAAATACAGAGAACTGTTGGAGTGCAGGGGCACGTTTTGTGATGTTTTTTAACATGGAGAACCATGGATGTGTGGATATGTGGTGGTGTCAGTGTGGTAGAGAAGTATGGGGTTTATGTCAACTGTGATGTTGTCACAAAGGGACATCATGCAGGGGGAAGGTGTGTGTAGTGACAGACAGAGAGGTGGATAAATGTCTGTGTTTATGTAAGTGTATGCATAAGGTGTGTCTGTGTGGATGTGCAGTGTTTTCATCAACACTGATTGTTAGAGATGTATGAATGTCTTGTCTTGTAACGAACACAGAGAACTTGGGAGAGTGTGTGTGTGTGTGTGTGTGTGTGTGTGTGTGTGTGTGTTGTTGTGTGTGTGTGTGTGTGAATGTCAGTGTTTATACCAACACAGAAATCTAGGAGGTGTATGAGTGCATGTGCTGTTACTAGCAGAGAACTATGGGTGTATATGCATGTCTGTAATGTCCCTAACGAAGAGAACCTTAGTGTTTGTGGGTGTCTTGGTGTTGTCACTGTTCAAAGAGTTTAATGAATGTATGTGATAGAAACGTATCGTACACGTCTAGCATTCTCACAAAGACAGAGAACCTGCGACGTATGTTGGTGTCTAGTTTCACTAACACAGAGAGCTATGTGTTGTATGTGGACGTCTAGCATTCTCACAAAGACAGAGAACCTTGCAACGTATGTTGGTGTCTAGTTTCACTAACACAGAGAGCTATGTGTTGTATGTGGACGTCTAGCATTCTCACAAAGACGGAGAACTGAGCGACGTATGTTGGTGTCTAGTTTCACTAAAACAGAGAACTATGTGTTGTATGTGGACGTCTAGCATTCTCACAAAGACGGAGAACTAAGCGACGTATGTTTGGTGTCTAGTTTCACTAACACAGAGAACTATGTGTTGTATGTGGACGTCTAGCATTCTCACAAAGACAGAGAACCTTGCGATGTATGTTGGTGTCTAGTTTCACTAACACAGAGAGCTATGTGTTGTATGTGGACGTCTAGCATTCTCACAGAGACGGAGAACTGAGCGACGTATGTTGGTGTCAGTTTCACTAACACAGAGAACTATGTGTTGTATGTGGACGTCTAGCATTCTGAAAGACAAAGAACTAAGCGACGTATGTTGGTGTCTAGTTTCACTAACACAGAGAACTATGTGTTGTATGTGGACGTCTAGCATTCTCACAAGACGGAGAACTGAGCGACGTATGTTGGTGTCTAGTTTCACTAACACAGAGAACTATTTGTTGTATGTGGAACGTCTAGCATTCTCACAGAGACGGAGAACTGAGCGACGTATGTTGGTGTCTAGTTTCACTACACAGAGAACTATGTGTTGTACGTGGATGTCTAGCATTCTCACAAAGACGGAGAAATGAGCGACGTATGTTGGTGTCTAGTTTCACTAACACAGAGAACTATGTGTTGTATGTGGACGTCTAGCATTCTCACAAAGACAAAGAACTAAGCGACGTATGTTTGGTGTCTAGTTTCACTAACACATACGAGAACTATGTGTTGTATGTGGACGTCTAGTGTTGTCGGCAGGTGCCATGAAGATGTTGGAGGAGTACAAAGACGTCACCCCAACTTCACCATCCGGCGCCGGGAGGAGCAACAGCGTGAGGAGAACCAACAGTTAGAAATGTTGAGACAGGTGTGTATGTCAGAGATCTTCCACTTAATGTGATGTACGTTCCAACAGTTAGAAATGTGGAGACAGGTGTGTATGTCAGAGATCTTCTTCCACTTCACTGTCTGCACCAACAGTTAGAAATGTGGAGACAGGTGTGTATGTCAAAGATCTTCTTCCACTTCACTGTCTGCAACCAACAGTTAGAAATGTGGAGACAGGTGTGTATGCCAAAGATCTTCCACTTCACTCTCTGCACCAACAGTTAGAAATGTGGAGACAGGTGTGTATGTCAAAGATCTTCCACTTCACTGTCTGCACCAACAGTTAGAAATGTGGAGACAGGTGTGTATGTCAAAGTCTTCCACTTCACTCTCTGCCTACCGCATGACTGTGCTACATGACTATGAGAATACCATGCCAAGTGAGGTAACTCGCAAGACATACACACTTGCCTTGAAGAAATCTCAATAAAGAAAAAAATTGCTTTTGACTCCACTATTCTATAAAAGTAATGAAAAATTCAAAGACATCACTCCATCCAAAACAACTTTTTTTTAAACCATATATAGTGAACTGGTACACGAGGAAAAAACCAAAACAACAATGAACAGACTAACTCTACTTCAGTGTTCTCGTGTGCTGAAACAATTTTCCCTAAATTCACTGAATGTCATCCACAGAATGTCATGAATTAGGAGCACATAGTGATTTTCCAAGTCTAAACAAAGTACTGAAACCTTCAGGAACAAAATAAAGTCATTCTATTTGGTCTGCACACTAAATAATCAACTTTTGTTGTGAAGGAGAAAAAAAACAAAACTTCAACAGTTTTGTTAAACTGAAGGCATCACATAAAAGTTTTTGCACAAGTGCACTGAGCAATCCCCCTCCCCCTCCCCCCCCCCCTTCCGATACACACACTGTGGTGATGATGTACCTCTTGTCCGTCCCTCTCTTTGCTTTTTGATAACGAGGCAGTTTTTTGTATTTAGGCCAGAGTTTGTGTTCATCCATTTCTGCTTGCTTTTGTTCAGCAAATAAATTTGTTTCTCGCTAAAAGTCTGTCAAAATTCTTCTGACATCAAAAAGCTAAAGGTGACGCTCCCAGGGCTCTCCAATGGACGCACATATGTGCGTCCATGACGCACTATGAGCGAAAAGGACGCACTAACAAAACTTGTAGCGAGTCCTGCGGGACGCACTACAAACATCAGGCAAACCCCAACACGTGCCGCGGTCAGTGATCAAAGCTGAGCACACCACAAGCATCGCGCGCGATTGCCTGCCGTCAAATTCAGGACAGCGTGTGCCCGCGAAAGTACAGTAAGCCGAGAAGCTGCGTAAACACTGATAGGCTCGCCTTGTGGCCCACGTCACTGAACGGTTTACTCAGTCGACCGGCCGACTTATTCAGACTGTGGCGCCCGCCGCCACTAATTAACCAATTCGATGACTCACAAGTTGTAACAGTCGCGTGCACAAGCCTAGGCGAACGAAGCAGAAAGGAAGTTCACGGCTTTCGCATCTCGCAAATATGTCGTTGCTTCAGTGGTTGGGCGCTCCTAAAAAACGCAAAGAAAACATCTTCTGAAGATGCACAGAGAGTGAATCGTCGATTCCTAAAGAAATATATGCAGCAACACCACTACCAACAATAAATGCCGTGCGTATAATTCAGCCTGAGAAAAGAGTTCAGCTGGCTGGAGTACGAAGATGGCAAGATGAAATGCAACATGTGCTCTCGTAGTGCCCTGAGTCGAGTAGCAAGTCCAGAGACAAAACGCCTTCGTCTCTGATCTATCAACTTCCAAAAATCTGCGTTGTACAGACATGAGAAGAGTGATGATCACGTCATTGCTCAAGCCGCTGAGAAAAGAAGAGAGGAGATGGAAAGTGCGAAAGGTGCTGCAGTGAAACAGAGTTCACACGTTTGTAATATGTTTATTACTTGTGTGTATTTTCTTTTCAGGATTGTTTTCCAGGGTAAGTGGGGTAAGGGTTAGAGATATACATCTCAAGAATCAGAGTGTGTGTGTGTGTGTTCTTACTCTCTCTTTCTTTCTATCTCTCTCTGTTTCACTTTGTGTGTGTTTGGCTGAGAGAGAGAGAGAGAGAGATGTTAAGACTTTGAAGACATTGCAGCATCCTTGTCTGGATTCCCATGTTTTTTTAAGAAATGTTTTCAGAGAGAGAGAGAGAGAGAGAGAGAGATTCATTTACTCTGAAATGTTAAGATTATCAAGCCAATAATTAAAAAAGCAAGAAATACTACATTTTCTGTATTGGTTAATTTTGTTCATGGGGACTCTCTATACCCCCTCTGGGACCCTCTATAGCATCAGTGAAGGAGTCCCTGGGACCCCCTGTCTGTCAGTACAAATGGGAGGCCTGGCTCCCACCATAATCAACTTACTGACCCGGTATGTTGCAGACCATTGAATCATAGTTCAAGGTTCAAGGAACATGACAATGACATGAGTCATGTATCGTGCATTGGTCATCATGTATCCTGTGTCTAGTAGTGACGGTTCTGTGGTATGTGGTTGCAGACCATTGAATCTCGGCTGAAGGTGACGCTGCCGGACAATTTACCGGAGGCGCTGAGAGATGGAGTGGTGCTCTGCCACCTGGCCAATCAGATTCGTCCTCGCTCTGTGGCCAGTATCCATGTCCCTTCTCCTGCTGTGGTAGGTCACTCTGTGGCTGTGTGCGTGTGTGTGTGGTTGTGCGCTTGTGTGTGCGTGTGTGTGTGTTTGTGTGTGTGTGTGTGCATGTGGTGTGTGGATGTGTGGTGTAGGTGTATGTGTGTGGTGATGTATATGGTGTGTGTGCGTGTGTTTGTGTGTGTGTGTGGACATTTAGAAACAGGTTTCCTTTTTTTTCCAGGGGAGGGGGAGCATGCTGACAACCTCTATACAATTTCAGTGATTTTTGCATTTCCTAGTGGGAGTCAGGTGTAATTCGACAGAAGAAAGCTTATATGAAAATACGAGCAAATTAACTATAGGTCTGTGCATGAGTGGATAAAGGCATGGACATTATTAGTATCTGTACTATGTTTTGTTTATCATCTTATCAGTCAGATATATTGGCTCTCAATGACTTTTCCTTTGTCTACATGACTTTTACCGTGTCGGTGAAAAAAAAAAAAAAATTTTGCAGATAGATTGTCTCTATTGATGGTGTTTCTTTTCAGCCCAAACTTACCTTGGCCAAATGTCGAAGGAACGTGGAGAACTTCCTTGATGCCTGCAAAAAGATCGGCGTAGATCAAGTCAGTGACTTTCCTTTCGCCTCTCTCATACCTGCTATCTAACTTTTCACTGTTCTCTCTGTTTCTGTGTCTGTCTCTGTTGGTCTGAATCTTGCTTTCTCATCCTCTCTCTCTCTCTCTCTCTATCTCTCTCTCTCTCTCTCTCTCTCTCTCTCTCTCTCTCTCTCTCTCTCTCTCTCCTCTCCTCTCCCCTCTGTCTCTCTCTTTCTGTCGCTCTATCTCTCTCTCAACCTCTCTCTTCCACCACTCTCACTCCTGCCTGCCCTGGACTCCCTTTCTCTGAGCTCTGCCTTCATATATTTCTGACCGATAAATGAGAGAGGTAAGCAGTCAGAGAGGAAATGTTGACAAGTTGAAAGCAGGGGAAGAGAAGGATGGGAAGAAGAGAGGGAGTGAGGAATTGGGCAGATAGACATGAGTTCAGAACAGGAAAGAGATACACCATTGGTAAGGTAAGGTTTATTCTGTATTAGTTTTGTTATGTGCTGGAAAAATGGTCCGCATGGTTAAAAGACCTCAACTCACATCACATGATGACTGATTGACTGATCCTCACAGGCATAGAGGTAGGAATTGAAAATGCAATAATGTGTATGTTAAAAAGATTTTTAAAAATCACCAGTCACGTCCGCCACTCTCCCTACCACACAGCCCTGAGAGGAGGGTTACTGGGTATTTTCTTGCGTGGTAGTTTTTAATCCAGTCTCACTCCTGGCTGACAGTGGAGTGGGGTGAGAGACTGGGGTGACCAGCCCTGCAAAGGCCATTATTATTGGATTTCTGTGCACTATGGACCATCATGAGTGTCTGTGTATTTTCAGTATAGACTCCAGTGCTTTGCCTGTACTTTCTTTTTTTTTTGTTGGTGAAAAAATCGGTCTGTGGGTTCTTTTGCTGACTCATTATTGTCTGGTTTTGTTGTATCAGTTTTTGTGCCTTTGTACATTGAAGACATATGGTTTTTTCCTGGAGTTGATTGGTGGAGCACAAGTTTGGACTGTGAACTGTGTGATTGCAGGTTGAATATGTGTGTTGTCTGTGCATGGGTTTTGTTTCAACTGTGGTAATGCCACTGTCACACTAGATCAGACTTTCGCTCGAGTGCAAGATCAAGACTTTGTTCCAGAGCATACTGTTCTGCTTGTCTTGGCGTTTCATGATGACACGGGTGAGTTGGCAGGAAAGCAGAAAGCAGAGGAACTGGTCATTGATGTTCGTTAAGGCATTGTGACTTTGTTGATTGAAGAGTTTAAATTACGAGCTATTGTGACTTTGTTGATTGAAGAGTTTAAATTACAAGGTATTGTGACTTTGTTGATTGAAGAAATTAAATTACAAGGCATTGTCACTTTGTTAAGTGAAGGGTGTAAATTACAAGTAGAATAATGAAGGGGTTATTCTTTGCAGGCTCAGGCCAGAAATTTGGGCAGTGAAAAAACTGAAAATGGCCATTCTGGTCAAACAAAATTTTATGCTGTTCTGTTCAGGCCAGGGAAAATTTCTCTCCAGCTTTTCCGGTTCAAGGGGTAATTTGTTTCAGTTTCAGACTCAAAATACAGCGTATGAAAAAAATCAGAAAATGTGCATTTGAGTGCAGCTGCTGATAGCTAACACACTGACTTCAATATGATCCTTTCAAAGGCCTAGTTTTTCTCATCTCCGCGTGGATTTCTTTGCGTTAACAATGGAGAATTAATGGACATGTCTGTAGCACTAAAAAAAAAAAAAATCCCTTTTCGAGTGGTCAGAATCCAATTTTGACATCATGAGAAGACTTTATTTCCTTTCACAGTTTAAACTTGGCGGCCAGTTGGTTGTTATGCTTGCAGGTAAAACCGCTGTTGAGAAATGTAGTAAGTGGGACGAGATATATCATTTTAAACAAGATATTTCATCTTTAAAAGAGCATGAAAGACAGGAGGAAGTGGTGTGGGTGGATTGATTCATGTCATGATCCAGCAGTGAAGAACAAATGAAGATGTTTACATTGTTGTCGGCTGTCCCAGCCACCCACTTTTATTTTCTGGCCTGGAAAATATAGAGGACTCCTTTTCTGGCATGGAATTTGTCGAAAACTGGCTGTCGTCAGTTTTCCAGCAAGCTGACTTAGGTCATGTGGCACCCTTGATAATGCGGCACACAGAATCAGAAAAGGAAAGCAAATTCTTGCTGTTAGGTGGGACTGAGGGTGAAGAAGAAAAAAGAAGAAAAAAAAAAGAAGAAAAGAAAAGAAAGAAGAAGAAAAAGAAAACTTTTGCCTTTAGGATAAAAAAAAAGAAAGAAAAAAAACAAAAAGTGAAAAAAGAAGAAAAGAAGAGAAAGAAAAATGGTGCCTTGAGGATGTGGTGGGCTGCGGATCAAAAGACCTTCACCTTTTGCTCTGATTGGATGATCACCTTCGCTGTGTGAATGTGGCGGCTGCTCTCAAACTGGACGGGTTGTGGCTGACGTGTTGCCGTCTCCCAGTGCCAGGCCAGCTGGCTATCACAGAATGAAGGCAAGAGCCAGCCCTGGAGCAAGAGACTGGCCTAGTGTGACATGGGCTGAAGGGGGTTCTTCTGTCTGTCTGTCTCTGGTTCTCCCTCTTCTCAACTTGTTTTTTCTTCTTCTTTTAAAAAAAAAAATGATTTTCTTCATCTTTACTCATTTGAAATTCTTTGTTGACGCTCTGGACATATGGGAAAAAAACAAAGATTTTCTTTTGAGAGCTGCACAGTGTTATGTAGATGTGTGTGTGTGATGTGTATTTGTGTGTGTGGAATAATGTAAAATGATTCAAGGTTGGGATATATTTTGTGCGTGTGTGAGAGCGAGCACGCTTGCTGTGGAGGTATGTAAGATGATGAGACATTGTGTTTGCCATGAAAATGATTTTTATGTAATTCCTTGTGTTTAAAATGCATTGACAATGGTTTACAAATTGTGTTTGTAAGTGTGTAAATAAGAAAGAACAGTTTTTAAAAATGTAGATGGGTGATATATGGAAAGAGATGACAATTTTCTTATGAAAGAAATTTCTAGAGTACTTATCTGTTCAAGCAAGGGCCTTGCTGTTCTGTGATATTATCACCCTTGACAGTTACAATGTTCCAACCAAAAGAAAGAAAAGTAAAGATGAGAGAAAAGAGAACTAAATCCAGCCCTGAAGATCTTTCAGTGCTCACGCAGTCTCCTAGGCTGACTTCCCCTTCAGTCACACATCACTTTCTGTGTAGCCAGCTGTAAGTTCATTTCCTCACCTTTCCTTGGTGATGAGTAAGGAAGGTGTGTTTGGATGACTAAGTGTTCCTGAAAACGTGCAGTTGGAAACTCTTTTTCTCAGATGTACTTTCCAAACAAGGCAGGTTAAAAAACAGAAAAGAAGAAACCAAGAAAGAAAGTGGTGGAGGGTAGCAGAGTGTGCTCACCTTGAGAGACAGAGGTACCTTGTGTGCTGAGGTACACATGGATTTGTCTCAGAGACAGAGGTACCTTGTGTGCTGAGGTACACATGGATTTGTCTCAGAGACAGAGGTACCTTGTGTGCTGAGGTACACATGGATTTGTCTCAGAGACAGAGGTACCTTGTGTGCTGAGGTACACATGGATTTGTCTCAGAGACAGAGGTACCTTGTGTGCTGATGTACACATGGATTTGTCTCAGAGACAGAGGTACCTTGTGTGCTGATGTACACATGGATTTGTCTCAGAGACAGAGATACCTTGTGTGCTGAGGTACACATGGATTTGTCTCAGAGACAGAGGTACCTTGTGTGCTGAGGTACACATGGATTTGTCTCAGAGACAGAGGTACCTTGTGTGCTGAGGTACACATGGATTTGTCTCGGAGACAGAGGTACCTTGTGTGCTGAGGTACACATGGATTTGTCTCAGAGACAGAGGTACCTTGTGTGCTGAGGTACACATGGATTTGTCTCAGAGACAGAGATACCTTGTGTGCTGATGTACACATGGATTTGTCTCAGAGACAGAGATACCTTGTGTGCTGATGTACACATGGATTTGTCTCAGAGGCAGAGATACCTTGTGTGCTGATGTACACATGGATTTGTCTCAGAGGCAGAGATACCTTGTTTGCTGATGTACACATGGATTTGTCTCAGAGACAGAGGTACCTTGTGTGCTGAGGTACACATGGATTTGTCTCAGAGACAGAGATACCTTGTTTGCTGAGGTACACATGGATTTGTCTCGGAGACAGAGATACCTTGTTTGCTGATGTACACATGGATTTGTCTCTGTACCAGACTACTCCCATACACTGCAAATGCTCAGCTTTTGAGGCATTGAAAATAATGAATAATCCCCCTTGAAACGTTGGAATTTAAGTAAGGGTTATCTCACCCTTTTAAGATGGGAGGCCCAGAAAAGAGACAATGAACAGATCCAATTACAGCCCTTTGACAGTAAGTTAAAACACATTCATACTGACCTGGTACTTCTGCTGTCTGTCTCTCACCTTATCTCCCTCTCTCCCCCTCCCTCTCTTTGTGATTCTCTTTCGCTTTATAGGACACAAATGTGTGAAGAAAAGAGGCGCAGGGTTTAAATGTGATGACTTGAAGGGTCTGTTGGCATCAGAGCAGTGACGACCCATGTCAAACAATTCAAAGCTGTCAAGTCTAGTCACATGTCTGTCCGATAAAGCCTTCCAAAAATTGAGGTTTCCCGGCAGCTGCTTTTGTAATGTTAGAGACAACCAGGTTCCACCACAGAGCATTACAGAGCACTGTGGAATGTTCCTGGCAGCTGCTTTGGTAAAGTCAGGGACCCCCAGGTTCCACCACACTGGAATGTTCCTGGCAGCTGCTTTGGTAATGTCAGAGACAACCAGGTTCCACCACACTGTGGAATGTTCAGGGCTTAAAACGTTCCGCGTCTGGGCGGAATTCCGCGATTTCGGTTTGTCAAAAAAAAAAAAAAAAAAAAAAACTGACAGGAGCAGGGTATCCGTGATCGGCTTGCAAGCGTTCATAGCAACTGCGCGCAAGTTATGGCCCCTGATTATTCTTGGAAGAAGTTTCCGGTCGGACTTCCGGAAAAAACAAAATGGCGGAGCGCGCAGACATTGTTCATGCGGGTCGATCTTTTGACGAATCTGCAATTAAAAACAAGTGGAAATGGGAGTGGACGCTTCAGAAAGTTGACGAAGAAGTCATTGGAGACTTTCTTCGCAAAGTTATTGCACCAGGTTTAGCTTGGTGCAAACTGTGCTTAAGGGAAGTGTTATGGTGGTCGCGGGAAGAAAGCTCTTGAGGATCACATTCGTTCAGCGAAGCACGTGTCAAACGTCAAGGCGCTGAGTGGAACTACAAGAAAGGTCACTGAAGACACTTTAGCAGCAGTAAAACGTGCCAGGATAGAACATTGCAATCCTGTGGGGTAAAAAGAGGGTGATATAGAAAATGTGGAGAGTGCAAGCCAGGCGGGAGGTAGCAAGGAAAAAGATAGGGTTCAAACTAATCAAAGTCAAGTTGTCAGCAAGAAGGTGGATGAGAATGAAATAAAAATTGTAGAGTGTGAAAGCCAGACGGGAGAAAGCAAAGAAACAGCAGACAAAGATAGGGTTGAAATTCAAGTAAGCAAGAAGGTGGATGGCAAAGACAGTGCAGACAATGCAAGCAGCAAGAAGAAACGGAGTTCCTTTAATGCCTCCACCACCCAAACACCCAAATGACAAAGCTGTGTGTGTGTGTGTGTGTGTGTGTCCTTGTGAAATCCTGTATTTCAGTGTTTATTATAATTTAGTTGGTGAACACCTGTAAAACACTCGAGTTAAAGGGGGAGTGTTCATTTTATTGTGTGTTTAACCCCTTCTCCCCATGTCCTAAATATATCTTCCTGTAATAATTATGTGTTTACAGCAATTTTTATGCACTAAATAACTCTTGAAATTATGTCCAGAAAGCGCGAAAAGGCATAGATTTACACTCGGTTTTTAAAAAAAAATTCCCGGGGAGCATGCCCCCGGACCCCCCCTAGTTTCAGTGGTTTTTTCCTCCTCCTGTTTTAAGCCCTGAATGTTCCTGGCAGCTGCTTTGGTAATGTCAGAGACAACCAGGTTCACCACAGTGTGGAATGTTCCTGGCAGCTGCTTTGGTAATGTCAGGGACAACCAGGTTCACCACAGTGTGGAATGTTCCTGGCAGCTGCTTTGGTAATGTCAGGGACAACCAGGTTCCACCACACTGTGGAATGTTCCTGGCAGCTGCTTTGGTAATGTCAGGGACAACCAGGTTCCACCACAGTGTGGAATGTTCCTGGCAGCTGCTTTGGTAAAGTCAGAGACAACCAGGTTCCACCACAGTGTAAATGTTCCTGGCAGCTGCTTTGGTAATGTCAGGGACAACCAGGTTCCACCACAGAGTGGAATGTTCCTGGCAGCTGCTTTGGTAAAGTCAGAGACAACCAGGTTCCACCACAGTGCAGCACAGAGCCCTGTGGAATGTTCTCTGAACTGAGGTCGTGGACAGACCTCTTCAGGAGTGGACTCCCCAAAGGAATGGAACATGTTGTGTTAGTCTCATGATTCAGCTTGCCGAGGCAGGTGCATGAGGTGCAAGGAATGGAACATATGTTTAACAGTCTCATGATTCAGCTTGCCGAGGCAGGTGCATAAGGTGAAAGGAATGGAACATGTTGTGTTTAACAGTCACATGATTCAGCTTGCCGAGGCAGGTGCATGAGGTGACTGTGTGTTCACTGATAGGAAGGGGTGCATGGATCTGTGGAAATATCAACCTATGAGGCGGAGTGAGGCGTGGCAAGTTTCTAGCTCCTTTCTCTCACAATCTTTGAGACATCTTAATTGTGTAAAGCACTGTTCTCACCAAGTAGAATTAAAGCGCTTGTTTGCTTGAAATTGTCTGAAGCACTGTTCTCACCAAACAGAATTAAAGCGCTTGTTTGGGACTGGTGAGTATAGGGAAAATCAATGCTTCATTGAGTTCAAACATTCGTGCGAGGTAAAGAAAAGAAAATATGTGTGGCAGTGGACGTGTGTTGTACAGTGAACTTCATTGAGTTAAAACCTAAACTTGAGGTGAAGAAAGAATGTGTGTGGCAGTGGACGTGTGTTGTACAGTGAACTTCATTGAGTTAAAACCTAAACTTGAGGTGAAGAAAGAATGTGTGTGGCAGTGGACGTGTGTTGTACAGTGAACTTCATTGAGTTAAAACCTCAACTTGAGGTGAAGAAAGAATGTGTGTGGCAGTGGTCAGGTGTTGCACAGTGAACTTCATTGAGTTAAAACCTCAACTTGAGGTGAAGAAAGAATGTGTGTGGCAGTGGTCAGGTGTTGCACAGTGAACTTCATTGAGTTAAAACCTCAACTTGAGGTGAAGAAAGAATGTGTGTGGCAGTGGATGTGTTGTTCAGTGAACCTTATCTTACATATCTCCAAAACTCCTTAGACCTAGGTTCTGTAGGGAGAAGCCTTTTGAAAGACAGAATAGACAAGGAGAAAAGTGCTCCAGAATGAAATATTGAATGGAAAGTGAAGCAGTCTTGATCTGGATGATATTTACTGCTGTTTTTTCTTAACGACTGTGTGTATGTACGTTCTCCCCAATGTGGGACAACATCTTGAATATCATCACTAGACACATGAGCTGATTTAGATGGTATAGTGTATTAATAAGTTTTATATGTACTATCCAACATGCTATTTTTGATTCATGATTTTTTAAATTAAATTATTTTTTTTATGCCTGCTGTGTGAGGGTTACCATGACTTGTGTATGCATACAGTGGAGCTCTCATGATGAAGGAAGGGTCAACTTCATGAATGCATGCATCATTAGTATATTCCATGACTGTCAATCAGAGTCCTTTGTTTTTTTGATGTTGTTCAAACACTCAGTTGTGTGTGAACCCAGCAAAACTGTTTATGGATATATATAGATACACCTGGCTTGACCTTTTAAATATTAGGGGTTCATGTTGGTAAAGAATAGTATCGGCTCTTTCTTTGATTTTGTTGATTTCCATGTTCCTGGTGCTTTTTTCCCCTTTTTATGTTCTGCCTGTCACCCTGGCTCTGTCATCTTGAGTTATTCTCTAAACTTGACATGGTGAAATGCTTTGATAACTGGTGCCATTTGATGCACTGTGGTCGGCACTTGTTTCCCATTCTGTCTTGTTGTTGGATGTAAATTAATTTTGTTTTGTTGTTGTTGTTTTTTGTTTATCTTTCTGAGTGCTACATAAGCTTTTAATATCAGGACATTTCTGGCATCTTTTTTTGTTTTGTTTTTTCGTTTTTGTTAATGTACTTTTGATTAATTTTTGACTCTCATGTTCAGCAAAGATCTGTTTGTGTGAGAGTGAATGCATGTGTATGTGTACATGCAGGTGTATATGATGAACTTTGATATTGACACTTTGTTGATAAGTAATTGTGATGGTGGAATCAAGCCGGTGGAATGATTCTGGTGAGACCTTTTCAGTCACCCTTGGCCATCCAGATGTTACTGGATGGTAAAAGGCATAGACTAGGAATTCTTGTAACATTCAGTTCTTCAAAATGAAAGTTTTCTTATTAACTGGGATGAAAAACAGTAAAATAACAATTCATGCAATATTTCAGCAAATGTGTAAGTTACATTCTGTGAATAATGTATCCACCAAGCAGAGGAGCATCTACAAATTATCACCTTTGAAAATGAAGGACAAAGGTGTCACATATAGATATGTCTTGCCCAGTATAGCTATTGACAAGTTTTTAAGTTACAGTGATTCAGCTGAATGGAAGTAACAAATGAAACAGCTTATCAACAAGAGATCTTTACGAAAAGTATGCAAATACATCATAAGTTTGCAGTTGTGGTCAAGGTGAAACAAATGATGTTGTTATGTGAAGACATAGATGCAGTGTCCACTTCAAAATAAAGTGAAGTCTTATTTACGTGCTGATGGTCATGTTCAAATAAAACTCCATGCAGTCTGTGACAACAGTGCTAAGTCTGCAGTAGAAATTTGTCAAGTCTTGCTTGAAGCTGTCCCCTCTTCATCCTCAGTTTGTATCAATCCTTTGCACATGCAATGACTGCATGATCCTTGTCTCCCACACTTCCCTACCTATCAATCCTTTGCACATGCAATGACTGCATGATCCTTGTCTCCCACACTTCCCTACCTATTCTCTACTAAAAAAAAAGAAAAAAGGAAAAAACCACTGGCATAGGCCTGACCTTAAGGCACATTTGTATTCAGACTGTAGAAGTAGAACTGTTTTAAAACATTAGATTTGAATCAAACATAGAACGTCTGCAGCTTCACCCCTTCCTCATGGACTCCAGCTCCTGTTGCCCTTTATAGCCACTTCAGTGTGTGTTCATTCACACCTGAGTTGAAGAAGGCAAATTGTGGCTCTTGTGTTGCATGGAGGTGATGGGGGAAGTGGAATGGCTGGTGCCTGCCACCACAGAGTGAGCATCACTCTTTCTGTCTCAGTGTGATTGCCCCTCCCCCACCCCCCTTTCCCTCCTTCCACTGCCCCTCCCCTTCCTCCTCCACTTTCATGCCCCCTCCCCCTCCCCCCTTTCCCTCCTTCCACTGCCCCTCCCCTTCCTCCTCCACTTTCATGCCCCCTCCCCCTCCCCCCTTTCCCTCCTTCCACTGCCCCTCCCCTTCCTCCTCCACTTTCATGCCCCCTCCCCCTCCCCCCTTTCCCTCCTTCCACTGCCCCTCCCCTTCCTCCTCCACTTTCATGCCCCCTCCCCCTCCCCCCTTTCCCTCCTTCCACTGCCCCTCCCCTTCCTCCTCCACTTTCATGCCCCCTCACCCTCCCCCCTTTCCCTCCTTCCACTGCCCCTCCCCTTCCTCCTCCACTTTCATGCCCCCTCCCCCTCCCCCCTTTCCCTCCTTCCACTGCCCCTCCCCTTCCTCCTCCACTTTCATGCCCCCTCACCCTCCCCCCTTTCCCTCCTTCCACTGCCCCTCCCCCTCCCCCACCCCCAAATACCGTCCTATCACAATCCTACTCTTACAACACATTCATCTTTCTGTGGTTTGAGTTTATTACAAGGAAATGGAAAATGGCCGTTGCTGCTCTGGTGTAGACTGGAGGTGCCAAATTAGCTGGAGCGCAGTGATTGGCGTCTCCTGGTGGGAGGGTGATAGTGGGAGTCATCATGCTACATTAGCTGGAGTGCAATGATTGGCGTCTCCTGGTGGGAGGGTGATAGTGGGAGTCATCATGCTACATTAGCTGGAGTGCAATGATTGGCGTCTCCTGGTGGGAGGGTGATAGTGGTGGTCATCATGCTACATTAGCTGGAGTGCAATGATTGGCGTCTCCTGGTGGGAGGGTGATAGTGGGAGTCATCATGCTACATTAGCTGGAGTGCAATGATTGGCGTCTCCTGGTGGGAGGGTGATAGTGGTGGTCATCATGCTACATTAGCTGGAGTGCAATGATTGGCGTCTCCTGGTGGGAGGGTGATAGTGGTGGTCATCATGCTACATTAGCTGGAGCGCAATGATTGGCGTCTCCTGGTGGGAGGGTGATAGTGGTGGTCATCATGCTACATTAGCTGGAGTGCAATGATTGGCGTCTCCTGGTGGGAGGGTGATAGTGGTGGTCATCATGCTACATTAGCTGGAGTGCAATGATTGGCGTCTCCTGGTGGGAGGGTGATAGTGGTCATCATGCTACATTAGCTGGAGTGCAATGATTGGCGTCTCCTGGTGGGAGGGTGATAGTGTGGTCATCATGCTACATTAGCTGGAGTGCAATGATTGGCGTCTCCTGGTGGGAGGGTGATAGTGGTGGTCATCATGCTACATTAGCTGGAGTGCAATGATTGGCGTCTCCTGGTGGGAGGGTGATAGTGATGGTCATCATGCTACATTAGCTGGAGTGCAATGATTGGCGTCTCCTGGTGGGAGGGTGATAGCGGTGGTCAACATGTCACATTAGCTGGAGTGCAATGATTGGCGTCTCCTGGTGGGAGGGTGATAGTGGTGGTCATCATGCTACATTAGCTGGAGTGCAATGATTGGCGTCTCCTGGTGGGAGGGTGATAGTGGTGGTCATCATGCTACATTAGCTGGAGTGCAATGATTGGCGTCTCCTGGTGGGAGGGTGATAGTGGTGGTCATCATGCTACATTAGCTGGAGTGCAATGATTGGCGTCTCCTGGTGGGAGGGTGATAGTGGTGGTCATCATGCTACATTAGCTGGAGTGCAATGATTGGCGTCTCCTGGTGGGAGGGTGATAGTGGTGGTCATCATGCTACATTAGCTGGAGTGCAATGATTGGCGTCTCCTGGTGGGAGGGTGATAGTGGTGGTCATCATGCTACATTAGCTGGAGTGCAATGATTGGCGTCTCCTGGTGGGAGGGTGATAGTGGTGGTCATCATGCTACATTAGCTGGAGTGCAATGATTGGCGTCTCCTGGTGGGAGGGTGATAGTGGTGGTCATCATGCTACATTAGCTGGAGTGCAATGATTGGCGTCTCCTGGTGGGAGGGTGATAGTGGTGGTCATGCTACATTAGCTGGAGTGCAATGATTGGCGTCTCCTGGTGGGAGGGTGATAGTGGTCATCATGCTACATTAGCTGGAGTGCAATGATTGGCGTCTCCTGGTGGGAGGGTGATAGTGGTGGTCATGCTACATTAGCTGGAGTGCAATGATTGGCGTCTCCTGGTGGGAGGGTGATAGTGGTGGTCATGCTACATTAGCTGGAGTGCAATGATTGGCGTCTCCTGGTGGGAGGGTGATAGTGGTGGTCATGCTACATTAGCTGGAGTGCAATGATTGGCGTCTCATGGTGTGACCAAACCTCCTTGAAAACCTTTGAAAATCAAGCCATGGGCTCCAAAAATATTTACTGTGGAGAAAAGAAGTAGCAGTTTGATTTTTCTGCGTTCAGGTTAATGAAAAATTATTTTAAAAACTTTTTTTTTACAATCATTGTCACGATCCTGGAGTGTCGTCTGCTATATAACCAAGGGAGATAATTTGTAACTTCATCAATTTTGGTGAAGTTGCAAATTATCTTCCTTGGTTTAATGGCAGACAACAATCCAGGATCGCGATGATGTTTGTAAAAATTTGTTTTTTTGAATATTTTTTTTTCATCAACCTGAACGCAGAAAAATCAAACTGCCATTCCTTTTTTTCAATTTTTACGCAAGTATTGTAGCCTTGAAATATTCTTTTTTTTAAACACCCCTTGAAAACTCCAGGAAAACTCCTTGAATTTTGTTCTTGGGAGTCTGTAGGAACCCTGTTAATTGTGCACATCAGAGAAGACATGGAGTGAAGCCTTTGTTTTGCCAGTGATGGACATTGCCTACTGTGTGAAGAATGCACATTGGGAGAAAGGGGATGAAGGCTGTATTTTGGTTAATGATGCCCGTTTTGTTCGTAAGAGGGACAGGGAGGTGGTCAGTCTGCTGTGTGAAGAATGCACACTGGGAGAAAGGGGATGAAGGCTGTATTTTGGTTAATGATGCCCGTTTTGTTCGTAAGAGGGACAGGGAATGAATTATCTTTAGTGTGTGAGTAATGCACATTGTGTACATCAGGGGGACAGGAAGTGATGTCAGTCATTACATGAGTAATGCACATTGTGTACATCAGGGGGACAGGAAGTGATGTCAGTCATTACATCAATAATGCACATTGTGTACATCAGGGGGACAGGAAGTGATGTCAGTCATTACATCAATAATGCGCATTGTGTACGTCAGGGGGACAGGAAGTGATGTCAGTCATTACATGAATAATGTACATTGTGTTCATCATAGGGGACAGGAAGTGATGTCAGTCATTACATGAATAATGCACATTGTGTTCATCATGGGGGACAGGAAGTGATGTCAGTCATTACATGAATAATGCACATTGTGTACATCAGGGGGACAGGAAGTGATGTCAGTCATTACATGAATAATGTACATTGTGTACATCAGGGGTGCAGGGAATGAAGTCAGGCTTTGTTATGTGAATTATGCACATTGTGTACATTAGGGGGCAGGGAATGAAGTCAGGCTTTGTTATGTGAATTAGGCACATTGTGTACATCAGTGGACAGGAAGTGATGTCAGGCTTTGTTATGTGAATTAGGCACATTGTGTACATCAGGGGGACAGGAAGTGATGTCAGGCTTTGTTATGTGAATTAGGCAGACTGTGTACATCAGGGGGACAGGAAGTGATGTCAGGCTTTGTTATGTGAATTAGGCACATTGTGTACATCAGGGGGACAGGAAGTGATGTCAGGCTTTGTTATGTGAATTAGGCACATTGTGTACATCAGGGGGACAGGAAGTGATGTCAGGCTTTGTTATGTGAATTAGGCACATTGTGTACATCAGGGGGACAGGAAGTGATGTCAGGCTTTGTTATGTGAATTAGGCAGACTGTGTACATCAGGGGACAGGAAGTGATGTCAGGCTTTGTTATGTGAATTAGGCACATTGTGTACATCAGGGGACAGGAAGTGATGTCAGGCTTTGTTATGTGAATTAGGCACATTGTGTACATCAGGGGGACAGGAAGTGATGTCAGGCTTTGTTATGTGAATTAGGCAGACTGTGTACATCAGGGGGACAGGAAGTGATGTCAGGCTTTGTTATGTGAATTAGGCACATTGTGTACATCAGGGGGACAGGAAGTGATGTCAGGCTTTGTTATGTGAATTAGGCAGACTGTGTACATCAGGGGGACAGGAAGTGATGTCAGGCTTTGTTATGTGAATTAGGCAGACTGTGTACATCAGGGGGACAGGAAGTGATGTCAGGCTTTGTTATGTGAATTAGGCACATTGTGTACATCAGGGGGACAGGAAGTGATGTCAGGCTTTGTTATGTGAATCAGGCAGACTGTGTACATCAGGGGGACAGGAAGTGATGTCAGGCTTTGTTATGTGAATTAGGCACATTGTGTACATCAGGGGGACAGGAAGTGATGTCAGGCTTTGTTATGTGAATTAGGCAGACTGTGTACATCAGGGGGACAGGAAGTGATGTCAGGCTTTGTTATGTGAATTAGGCACATTGTGTACATCAGGGGGACAGGAAGTGATGTCAGGCTTTGTTATGTGAATTAGGCACATTGTGTACATCAGGGGGACAGGGAATGAAGTCAGGCTTTGTTATGTGAATTAGGCACATTGTGTACATCAGGGGACAGGAAGTGATGTCAGGCTTTGTTATGTGAATTAGGCACATTGTGTACATCAGGGGACAGGAAGTGATGTCAGGCTTTGTTATGTGAATTAGGCAGACTGTGCAGATCACAGGAGGGTTGTTTCTGAATCTTTTCTTCAGCAGCGTGTTCCTGTGTGGATGTTGTTGTTGATCAGGACTTAGTGTTTTGCATGTGTGTTTTGGGAGAGGGAAGTATGTGTGAGTCAGGGTTGGGGGGGATGTCCTTGTGTTTCTTTACCATGTGAAAAACCAAGGAAAAGAGAATGTTTTTGACTTTATATGAAATGGAATAGATGGAATTGTGGGCAAGTTTGAAAAAGGTAGGAAAGGTTAGTAGTAGAAGTGGAGAAGGGTGAGGTAGGAAAGGTCAGTAGTAGAAGTGGAGAAGGGTGAGGTAGGAAAGGTCAGCAGTAGAAGTGGAAGGGTGAGGTAGGAAAGGTCAGCAGTAGAAGTGGAGAAGGGTGAGGTAGGAAAGGTCAGCAGTAGAAGTGGAGAAGGGTGAGGTAGGAAAGGTCAGCAGTAGAAGTGGAGAAGGTGAGGTAGGAAAGGTCAGCAGTAGAAGTGGAGAAGGGTGAGGTAGGAAAGGTCAGCAGTAGAAGTGGAGAAGGGTGAGGTAGGAAAGGTCAGCAGTAGAAGTGGAGAAGGGTGAGGTAGGAAAGGTCAGCAGTAGAAGTGGAGAAGGGTGAGGTAGGAAAGGTCAGCAGTAGAAGTGGAGAAGGGTGAGGTAGGAAAGGTCAGCAGTAGAAGTGGAGAAGGGTGAGGTAGGAAAGGTCAGCAGTAGAAGTGGAGAAGGGTGAGGTAGGAAAGGTCAGCAGTAGAAGTGGAGAAGGGTGAGGTAGGAAAGGTCAGCAGTAGAAGTGGAGAAGGGTGAGGTAGGAAAGTCAGCAGAAGAAGTGGAGAAGGTGAGGTAGGAAGGTCAGCAGTAGAAGTGGAGAAGGGTGAGGTAGGAAAGGTCAGCAGTAGAAGTGGAGAAGGGTAGGTAGGAAAGGTCAGCAGTAGAGTGGAGAAGGGTGAGGTAGGAAAGGTCAGCAGTAGAAGTGGAGAAGGGTGAGGTAGGAAAGGTCAGCAGTAGAAGTGGAGAAGGGTGAGGTAGGAAAGGTCAGCAGTAAAAAGTGGAGAAGGGTGAGGTAGGAAAGGTCAGCAGTAGAAGTGGAGAAGGGTGAGGTAGGAAAGGTGCAGCAGTAGAAGGGAGAAGGGTGGGAGGGGTAGCAGTAGAGGGAAAGGGTGGTGGAAGGCAGTAGAAGTGGGGGGGGGGGGGGGTTGGGAGGAGGGTGGGGGGGGGGGGGGGGGGGGGGGGGGGGGGGGAGAGAACTGGCTGGGACAAAAAAAATGAGTAAGTAAAAAAAAAAAAAAAACATTGGGAAAACTGGAAAACAACTGGAAAGGTGAGAGAAGGCCAAGAAAAGTAGTGGGGGAAAAAGAAATTGGAAAGATCTGGAAAAAATGTGGGCTACAGGAAACAGGTGGGAAGGGTCAGAAAAACATGGAGACAGTGAGGACAACAGAGGGCTGGTGGTACATTGTGATGTCTGTCTGGTGACAGTGTGTGTTGGGTGAGCATGTTGAGTGAAACCCTGCACTTGCTGTGTTGTGGTCGCAGTCACTTCGTGTTGACCTTGCGTGGGCTCATGTGCCTCAGACTGCAGTTTTGGTGTTCTCTCCTCTCTTTTGTTGTTGTTTTTGGGGTCACCCTTGGTTTCACTGAATAATTAATTGGCTACTCACACTTTCTTTTCATAAATCCCGTTAGACATGTTTTGCATGAACTGGAATTAAAAAAATGAAATAACAATAGGTTTCATGTCTGGAAAGCAAGTTGAATTGGAAAGGGTAAATGTACTAAATTAAGTTTTTCAGTACCCCCCCCCCCCCCCCCCCCCCCCCCCCCCCCCCCCCAAAAAAAAACCCCTTTTTTTTTTCCCCCCCCCCCCCCCCCCCCCCCCCCCCCCCCACCCCCCAAACCCCCCCCCCCCCCCCCCCCCCCCCCCACCCCCCCCCCCCCCCCCCCCCCCCCACCCCTACCCCCCCCCCCCCCCCCCCCCCCCCCCCCCCCCAGTAATATAATATATGTACTAAGTGAGTTATTGCACTGGCTGTTTGATTTTATTCGTCGTCATGAATAAGTTAAGATTGGTCAATTAATATAGACCAGAAGCAAAGCATGGAAGTGACATATCGTGGGACACTTGACACTAGAGTTAAGATTGGTCAGTTGATATAGACCAGAAGCAAAGCATAGAAGTGACATATTGTGGGACACTTGACACAGAAGTTAAGATTGGTCAGTTGATTAGACCAGAAGCAAAGCATTAGGAAGGGACATATCGTGGGAACTTGACACAGAAGTTAGATTGGTCAGTTTATATAGACCGGAGGCAAAGCATAGGAAGTGACATATCGTGG
The DNA here is from genome assembly GCA_018398815.1 of Conus ventricosus. Taxonomy (NCBI): domain Eukaryota; kingdom Metazoa; phylum Mollusca; class Gastropoda; order Neogastropoda; family Conidae; genus Conus; species Conus ventricosus. The sequence goes on along the minus strand of CM031613.1, from coordinate 81,107,678 downwards.
GACACTTGACACAGAAGTTAGATTGGTCAGTTGATATAGACCAGAAGCAAAGCATAGGAAGTGACATACGTGGGACACTTGACACAGAAGTTAAGATTGGTCAGTTGATATAGACCAGAAGCAAAGCATAGGAAGTGACATATCGTGGGATACTTGACACAGAAGTTAAGATTGGTCAGTTGATATAGACCAGAAGCAAAGCATAGGAAGGGACATATCTTGGGACACTTGACACAGAAGTTAAGATTGGTCAGTTGATATAGACCAGAAGCAAAGCATAGGAAGTGACATATCGTGGGACACTTGACACAGAAGTTAAGATTGGTCAGTTGATATAGACCAGAAGCAAAGCATAGGAAGTGACATATCGTGGGACACTTGACACAGAAGTTAAGATTGGTCAGTTGATATAGACCAGAAGCAAAGCATAGGAAGTGACATATCGTGGGACACTTGACACAGGTCTGTTCAATATTGTTAATGACTAGACTAGATTGTAGGTCTGGCCTTTCCTATTTTCTGTCTCGGATCCAGACTTTCCCTCAAACTCGGCTTGCGTGGGCTGTGGTGTTAGTGTAAATCACATGGACATGGGGGAGATAAACCTTGCAGTGGGTTGTGGGGTTAGTGTAAATCACATAGACATGGGGGAGATAAACCTTGCAGTGGGCTGTGGGGTTAGTGTAAATCATATAGACATGGGGTAGATAAACCTTGCAGTGGGTTGTGGTGTTAGTGTAAATCACATAGACATGGGGGAGATAAACCTTTCAGTGGGCTGTGGTGTTAGTGTAAATCACATAGACATGGGGGAAATAAACCTTTCAGTGGGCTGTGGTGTTAGTGTAAATCACATAGACATGGGGGAGATAAACCTTTCAGTGGGCTGTGGTTGTTAGTGTAAATCACATAGACATGGGGGAGATAAACCTTGCAGTGGGTTGTGGGGTTAGTGTAAATCACATAGACATGGGGGAGATAAACCTTGCAGTGGGTTGTGGAGTTAGTGTAAATCACATGGACATGGGGGAGATAAACCTTTCAGTGGGCTGTGGTGTTGGTGTAAATCACATAGACATGGGGGAGATAAACCTTTCAGGGGGCGTGTTAGTGTAAATCACATAGACATGGGGGAGATAAACCTTTCAGTGGGTTGTGGGGTTAGTGTAAATCACATAGACATGGGGGAGATAAACCTTTCAGTGGGCTGTGGTGTTAGTGTAAATCACATAGACATGGGGGATTTATTTTCAAATGTTGATTTATACAGATCTTTGGGGAGGAGGGGGGGGGGGGATTGTTAGCTTGTGCACAGATCTTTTTGTTTCTGCAAACATGATTGGAGATTGATGATTAAGTGACACTAATTGGAGCTGCAGAAGTTGGATTCACACCCGGTTTCAGAGATTGAATCAGCTGGCATCATTGGAATCTAGGTGGAATCCATCATTATTGAAGAAAATGTATGAGATGAAAGATTGAGTCATGCAGTTGGGAACTAATGAGGATGTATTTGAAAACACCGGCAAAAGAAAAGATGAAATGCTTGATACAGCGCATTTGGGCCAGACACAGAATGAAGTTGGGTAAGTGTGGGTTAGAGACTGTGAAGAGGATGATGTAGAGTTGCAAGGTCAGTTCCTGCAATGATGAACCAGTTTCCAACCGAAAGAAGATGACTGATTGGTATCATTTGTCTGGGGGTCTAGTTTCTGGACTTGAAATCAAGTCTTGATATGGAATTTAGCATTTAGACTTCAGTTTACGATGGCCAGATATGCTTTCTTCCCCACACACACTTTCCATTCATGGCATTGGGTCTTCAGTTCAGAATGGCAACATACTCATTCTGAGCAACCCCGTTCTGCATTGATAGTGTTTGGTCGTTAATTCGTAACAGCAAGACAGAGTTGAAAATAGGCCATGAAGGCAGAAATGAATAAGCAAGATTTGTTTGTTTGTTTTTTTTTCGTCAGGATTTCCAAAGTATGGTCCCTATGTTGTGAAGATGACTAGAACTAGAGAGGTGACATGTCACTCCTAAAGGAATGTCATGACGTGGACCTGGTTCCATGTGGTTGAAGTCCGTCCTAAAGGAATGTCATGACGTGGACCTGGTTCCATGTGGTTGAAGTCCGTCCTAAAGGAATGTCATGACGTGGACCTGGTTCCATGTGGTTGAAGTCCGTCCTAAAGGAATGCCATGACATGGACCTGGTTCCATGTGGTTGAAGTCAGTCCTAAAGGAATGTCATGACATGGACCTGGTTCCATGTGGTTGAAGTCAGTCCTAAAGGAATGTCATGACATGGACCTGGTTCCATGTGGTTGAAGTCAGTCCTAAAGGAATGTCATGACATGGACCTGGTTCCATGTGGTTGAAGTCAGTCCTAAAGGAATGTCATGACATGGACCTGGTTCCATGTGGTTGAAGCAACAAGTCAGTCCTAAAGGAGTGTGATGACGTGGACCTGGTTCCATGTGGTTGACTCTTTGCACATGACAGCTTCATCTTGGTGGACTGTATTGCATATGTCAGTTGATTGGAGACCCTTCATCACTACATCACAGACAGGGTCAGTGACTGGAGACCCTTCATCACTACATCACAGACAGGGTCAGTGACTGGAGACCCTTCATCACTACATCACAGACAGGGTCAGTGACTGGCATAAAACCTAATCCACTGCAGACGGATGGAGGTGGTGTTTGTGGAAGTCAGCATACTCCAGGGAGAGAATGAGTCAATGTAGTATTCAATAGCTGCATGATGTGTTCAGTACATGCATGACGTAGCTGCCAATCCTTCTACATCTCCCGAGAAATGTCCTAAAAGTTTGAAAAACAGTTTAAGAAGAAAAATTCTCACAATCGCTTATTCGAAGAAAAAAACAACAACCTGATTACGGAAATTGATCCGTGTGTGCTCTTCAAGCATGAAGTGAAGGTTGAGGCAAACCCATGACCATCATCATGATGATTTTAAGTGATTGATGGTGACAGTGCTTTCCCCTCTTCCTGCATGCATCTGCTGGCTCCTGGGTAGTCCTGGTGGAAGGATTGACAGCTCCGGCCCCAGGCAGCCCTCTAAATGGCAGCTGACTGACTCACCAGTGCCACCAGGGTCAGGGACAACTACATCAAATTTGTCAGTCAAAGGCTACTACAATCTTTCTCCTCAGCGATCTTCTCAATCCTAGCAAACTAAAACTGTGATCCAGTATTTTGAACCAGTAACAAAATAGCTTCATGCATGCTTTGTGCCTTGCGAATGCACAGATCTGCCTGATGTACCCCATAGTGGAATCGAGCAAGTATTTTCTGTTCATTGTGTATGTATCTTTGGCATCGGTGTATATAGACATGTGTTCAAATACAGATTTTGTTTGTTTGTTTTTTTTCTCCTTTTTTAAATCAAAACGTACACAACGTTTCAAAGTATTTGATTTTGATGTTTAAATGGTGGCTTCAGTTTGGAAAACCTGGCCACTACATTTTTTTTCCCTTTTAAAATCATATTGAAGGCACCAAAGTGAAAACAATCCATTTAGAGGGCTGCTGTGATGCTGAGGGTACAGCTGAAACTCACAGAGGGGACTGTGAATGCGGCTGGGGTGGTGGTGGCGGTGTTGCATGGGGTGCTCTGTGCTGTGTGGTTTGCAGGAAGACATGTGTACCGTCTACGACGTCGTGCAAAGTCTGCGTCCAGGTCGCGTGGCCACCACGGTGGTCCGACTGGGAACATTTCGGCGCATCACTCCGGCCGACTACAGGACGGCTCATTTTTGTCTCTGTCTCTTCTTGACCTCCATCGTGGCTCTGGTTGTGCAGAAACTGTACTGGCTCTGACTGTCTGTGCAGAAACTGTACAGCTCTGACTGTCTGTGCAGAAACTGTACAGCTCCGACTGTCTGTGCAGAAACTGTACTGGCTCTGATTGTTCAGAAACTGTACAGCTCTGACTGTCTGTGCAGAAACTGTACAGCTCCGACTGTCTGTGCAGAACTGTACTGGCTCTGTCTGACTGTCTGTGCAGAAACTGTACAGCTCTGACTGTCTATTGACCTAGGCTGCTTCAGTGAGAGCTAAAACGCTGAACTTACCTCCACTACAACCCCACCGCTGTCCTTTTTCTGCGGGGGTGTTGGGTCTGGATTACGTTGTTTTTTCTTTTCTTTTGCAGCTGCTATGGTTATGCCAGGCTTGAAATCGTAACCTGTGATTCATCTTTTTTCCTAGTTATGATATATTGCTCATATAAAATTTGTTTCCACCCTTTCATGTTTGTAATTTTATTCTGATGATGTATACTATACCTGTGATAAGTGAGCGTGTGATACGTATTTATAGAGAGAGAGAGGGAGGGCGGTAGAGAGCATCGACAACAGATGTAGTAGGCCCTGCTGCCTTCAGTGTCCAGAGAGAAGGGGAATCAAATGTTACACAGCTGGTCTCAGTCTGGATGGATTGTGTGCAATCAAGGCGCAAGCAGTGACAGCTGTTTTGCTGTGTCTGACACGGTCATACAGCCAGCTGTTGTCTCCTAGTGACAGCTGTTTTGCTCTGTCCCACACGGTCATACAGCCAGCTGTTGTGTCCTAGTGACAGCTGTTTTGCTGTGTCTGACACGGTCATACAGTTAGCTGTTGTGTCCTAGTGACAGCTGTTTTGCTGTGTCTGACACGGTCATACAGTTAGCTGTTGTGTCCTAGTGACAGCTGTTTTGCTGTGTCTGACACGGTCATACAGTTAGCTGTTGTGTCCTAGTGACAGCTGTTTTGCTGTGTCTGACACGGTCATACAGCCAGCTGTTGTGTCCTAGTGACAGCTGTTTTGCTGTGTCTGACACGGTCATACAGTTAGCTGTTGTGTCCTAGTGACAGCTGTTTTGCTGTGTCTGACACGGTCATACAGTTAGCTGTTGTGTCCTAGTGACAGCTGTTTTGCTGTGTCTGACACGGTCATACAGCCAGCTGTTGTGTCCTAGTGACAGCTGTTTTGCTGTGTCTGACACGGTCATACAGTTAGCTGTTGTGTCCTAGTGACAGCTGTTTTGCTGTGTCTGACACGGTCATACAGCCAGCTGTTGTGTCCTAGTGACAGCTGTTTTGCTGTGTCTGACACGGTCAAACAGCCAGCTGTTGTGTCCTAGTCACATGATGGAGAGAGGCCCTTCTACATGAGCAAAACAAACAACTCCGTGTACTCTTGATTTCTTTCCAAATTTCTCAAGCCCTTCTCCCCCTCCTCCTCTCCCCCCTTCTTCCCCCAACATTCCAAACCCTGTCCCCCAGCCCTACAGAGGAGTGGGGCCCTCTAATGATAATAAATGGATGCCAGATTGATTTTTTTTCTTCTTTTTCTCAGGAAGTTAATGGTCTGCAGCCTCCAGTGAGCTCTTCACTAGTTCAGGGTTGTGGTGCAGCATCCTTTTTTTGTCATCCCTGCTGTTGTTCAGAGTGATGTCTTTAAGGTTTATTGATTTGGGGTCCTGTGTGGGTGTCATGTACATTCCTTCCTTTGGGTTTGAAGCTTCATTGAACTCTTTGATATTTTATTCTAGATTCACTTTTCCCCTTTTACCTTGTGATCATGTCGGTCTGTTTTCTTTGGTGTTTTTTTTTTCCTTTTTAAGGACTCTTCCTCATGGGCAAGACTTCACCTCATCATGTCGGTCTTTTTTCTTTGTTTTTTTTTTTCCTTTTTAAGGACTCTTCCTCATGCGCAAGACTTCACCTCATCATGTCGGTCTTTTTTCTTTGTTTTTTTTTTCCTTTTTAAGGACTCTTCCTCATGGGCAAGACTTCACCTCATCATGTCGGTCTTTTTTCTTTGTTTTTTTTTTCCTTTTTAAGGACTCTTCCTCATGGGCAAGACTTCACCTCATCATGTCGGTCTTTTTTCTTTGTTTTTTTTTTCCTTTTTAAGGACTCTTCCTCATGGGCAAGACTTCACCTCATCATGTCGGTCTTTTTTTTTTTTTTTTTTTTTTTTTTTTTCCTTTTTAAGGACTCTTCCTCATGGGCAAGACTTCACCTCATCATGTCGGTCTTTTTTCTTTGTTTTTTTTTTCCTTTTTAAGGACTCTTCCTCATGGGCAAGACTTCACCTCATCATGTCGGTCTTTTTTCTTTGTTTTTTTTTTCCTTTTTAAGGACTCTTCCTCATGGGCAAGACTTCACCTCATCATGTCGGTCTTTTTTCTTTGTTTTTTTTTTCCTTTTTAAGGACTCTTCCTCATGGGCAAGACTTCACCTCATCATGTCGGTCTTTTTTCTTTGTTTTTTTTTTCCTTTTTAAGGACTCTTCCTCATGGGCAAGACTTCACCTCATCATGTCGGTCTTTTTTCTTTGTTTTTTTTTTTCCTTTTTAAGGACTCTTCCTCATGGGCAAGACTTCACCTCATCATGTCGGTCTTTTTTCTTTGTTTTTTTTTCCCTTTTTAAGGACTCTTCCTCATGGGCAAGACTTCACCTCATCATGGTCTGCTGTATTTTTCTCTTTTTCTTTTTCCATTTTTGTTGCTCATGTGAAAGTGCTTCTCTTGAAAGAAAAATGAACATATAGAGAACTCACTGGAGAAAGATTTGTTCATCCACCACCCCACTTACTCCCACCCGGGTATCCTCTGAATGTGAGCCTGTCACTGAAGGTGATGTAAGTTATACATGGAGGGCTGTGGAAATGGAAGGCAATGTCAGATATATTACTCTCTCTCTCTCTGTCTCTCTCTCTCTCTCTCTCTCTCTCTCTCTCTCTCTCTCTCTCTCTCTCTCTCCTCTGTCTCTCTCTCTCTCTCTCTCTCTCTCTGTTCTCTCTCTCTCTCTCTCTCTCTCTCTCTCTCTCTCTCTCTCTCTCTCTCTCTCTCTCTCTCTCTGGGGGCAGGTGGAGGGGGAGGGGAAGTAAAACCCACCTAAAATGCTGATTGGAGTTTAAGTCAGAGGATTCTGTGATGATTTCTATAGGTGTGTGAACGATTGAAATAGAAATCAGACTGATGTGAAGTTGTGTATGTTTGTAAGGTGGAGATAGAGACTGGCTTGATGTGAAGTTGTGTATGTTTGTAAGGTGGAGATAGAGACTGGCTTGATGTGAAGTTGTGTATGTTTGTAAGGTGGAGATAGAGACTGGCTTGATGTGAAGTTGTGTATGTTTGTAAGGTGGAGATAGAGACTGGCTTGATGTGAAGTTGTGTATGTTTGTAAGGTGGAGATAGAGACTGGACTGATGTGAAGTTGTGTAAGCTGGAGCTGGAGATCAAATTGATGTAATGTTGCTCACGATGGTTCTAAAGATCAGATTGATGTGAAGATTGAGTTAGAGATAGCATTGTTGTGAAATTGTGTTCATGTAGGTGAGTTAAAGATGGAGATCAGATTGATGTGAAGATTGAGATAGAGATAGCATTGTTGTGAAATTGTGTTCATGTATGTGAGTTAAAGATGGAGATCGGATTGATGGGTTTGTGTGTGTGTGTGTATGTGTGTGTGTGTGTGTGTGTGTGTGTGTGTGTGTGTGTGTGCACGCGCGTGCATGTGCTCACTCTCGATTGTTATTTGCACACCTAGTGGTGTCATGTCAGCATTTATCTGTGTTGTGGATTGCCAGTATTATCATCTGCTGATATGGCTGTAGTGTTGCCACGTGTTCTCTTCACTTACATTGTGTCTATACATTACATTTGACGTCAGTAGTTTTTGCAAAGCAGGTGTAAAACATGATTTTCTCTTCTTTTTTTTCTTCCATCTTTCTTTTTTGAACAAACACGCCCAAAGCTGTGATGTATGTGGGTGAAAAGAAATGTTTGGCACTTGAAGAAGACGGGATTGATTCTTGGATGTTGCTGACTAGATGTACTTGTTGAGACTGGATACTGTCATACTGTCACCATGGTGATGTCACTTGTCAGTGTGATGACTGGTCAGGATTTTTTTTTTTTTCAGTGTAAACAACTTGCCTGCCTTCCGAAAGTTCTTTGCTGGTATTTTCCACATCTCTGTCACTCTCTTTATCTCTGCAATTTTTATCTTTGTCTGTACTGTTGTCTGCTGGTTTTTTGTTTGTTTTTTTTCCCCTGCTTTTGTGGATCATTTTCCTGACTTTGCTCTGGAAAGTCTTTTTTTACATTTTGTGTGTGTGTTCTAGTCATAGTGTATGACATGCCAGCTCTTTTGTTGGAATCTGGCAACCAGGTAGTGAATTTAAAAAAAAAAAGAAGTATATACTGTCCTGAGTAGACAGATGGTGTCCATGTGCCTGTGTGTACTTACCTATATGGCTTTTTATCTATCATATTTCATGGATTCAAATTCTTTCAGTAATTGGTTACTTTTTTTTTTCATCTTGGAAACGGAATGAGTGGCTTCCTTCAGGAGGTCAGTAATTTAACAATCATGGTATTAACTGCATTTTTTCCCCTTTTTTTGTTGTTGTGATAATGCTTTTTCAGGAAGTAATCCTGTTTTCAAGATGTGACTTTCTTTGCCTGGACATGCTTTAAAGGCCATGTGTGGTGGGCTGCGCAGTGTAGCAGCCATCAGAACACATTGTGGTTGTGGGGGGTGACATTGCTGGTTGATGACAGTGTCAGTGTCTTTGTTGTGCCACAGTGCACAAAGCATTGTCAGTGGAGGTCGTAGTGCACAGAATCTGCTATCATGGCCTGTACACCGATGTGGCTTGGTCTCCGGAACCCCTTGAAGGTGTGGCACATAGTGAACAAACTGATGAATTAAAAGAAAAAAAGTGATGTGAACATTTCCACAGGAACCCCTTGAAAGTGTAGCACGTAGTGAACAAACTGATGAATCAAAAAAAAAAAAATGATGTGAACATTTCCACAGGAACCGCTTGAAGATGTAGCCACATAGTGATGAATTAACTGAAGAATTAAAAGAAAACAAAGTGATTTGTAAATTGAATGCTGAGGTGTTAGAGAAACACATACATGGAAAAAAAAGTGATACGTAAATTGAATGCTGTGGTAGTAGGGAGATACGTAAATTGAATGTTCTGGTGGTAGGGAGATATGTGAATTGAATGCTCTGGTGGTAGGGAGATACGTAAATCGAATGCTCTGGTGGTAGGGAGATACGTAAATGAATGCTCTGGTGGTAGGGAGATATGTAAATTGAATGCTCAGGTGGTAGGGACAGTTACTGGGAATGATTGAAGGTGGGTGTTGATGTTTTTTCTTTCGTGTGCATGACATCAACACCGATGTCTGCACACTGGCTGCTGAGAGTAATGTGTTGCCCCTTAGAGTACGATTGCTGTGGTTTTGTGCCGTGATGCAGACATGGCAGTACCAGTACTTTGCCCAAAGGTTAATAAGCATCAATGATTTTTGGATGGATTAGTGAATGATTGAATTAACCCTGAATGATTGGATTATCCTGGAATGCAGATCTCTTTAGAAAAGATAGGAGCTACTCATGAATGATTGAACTGTCTGTGGATCATTCAGCTGTCCCAAAGTGATGGAACTGCTCCTGAATGATTGAATTATCTCGCTATCATTGTGTATGAATGATTGAATTATCTCGCTATCATTGTGTACGAATGATTGAATTATCTCGCTATCATTGTGTATGAATGATTGAATTATCTCGCTATCATTGTGTATGAATGATTGAATTATCTCACTATCATTGTGTATGAATGATTGAATTATCTCGCTATCGTTGTGTATGAATGATTGAATTATCTCGCTATCATTGTGTAACTGCAAGGGGGGGGGGGGGGGGGGGGGGGGGATATAAGAACTGCTCCTGAATGATTGAATTATCTCGCTATCATTGTGTAACTGCAAGAGGGGGGGCGGGGGAGGGAAGGATGGGGTCAGGGAGGGGGGAGGGGGGTATAAGAACTGCCCTGAATGGAACTAGTTGCAAAGCGAGACGACTGCAGGCGGAAATCTAAACAAATCTGAAATAAATGTTAGCCAACCGCCCAGAGAACGTGGACAAACGAGTCACAAGACAAAACACGACGCGTTTCGACCTCTTAGGTCTTCTTCAGGCTTCAGAGTTCAGCGCAAGGAAGGCATTGATTGTATCTTGCCTGAAGAAGACCGAAGAGGTCGAAACGCATCGCGTTTTATCTTGTGACTCGTTTGTCCACGTTTCTCTGGGTGGTTCACTAACATTTATTTAAGATTTGTCCCTGAATGATTGAATTATCTAGCTGTCATTGTGTAACTGCAAGAGGGGGGGGGGGGGGGGGGGGGGGGGGGGGGGGGGGGTATAAGAACTGTCCCTGAATGATTGAATTATCTAGCTATCATTGTGTAACTGCAAGATGGGGGACAGGGAGGGGGGGGTGTATAAGAACTGTCCCTGAATGATTGAATTATCTAGCTATCATTGTGTAAGTGCAAGAGGGGGGGGGGGGTATAAGAACTGTCCCTGAATGATTGAATTATCTAGCTATCATTGTGTAAGTGCAAGAGGGGGGGGGGGGGTATAAGAACTGTCCTGAATGATTGAATTATCTAGCTATCATTGTGTAAGTGCAAGAGGGGGGGGGGGGGGGTATAAGAACTGTCCCTGAATGATTGAATTATCTAGCTATCATTGTGTAAGTGCAAGAGGGGTGGGGGTATAAGAACTGTCCCTGAATGATTGAATTATCTAGCTATCATTGTGTAAGTGCAAGAGAGAAGGGGAGTGAAGGACGGAGTTGGGGGATGGGGAGTATAAAGGATAAGATTATTGTTTCCAAATATTTGCCACCCCCTTCCCTCCTTCCCAAATGGACCATGTTTAGAACTTCCCATAGCCTGATCAGTGAAGAAAATGGATCGTTTGTTGTAGGGAGATGTTAGCTTTCCATCTGTTTGGATCGGTCAGTTAACCAATCAATTATCAGATACACTGTGCTAGGAAAAGGTGTTTGGCTGGTTCACTGGACACATCAGTCGTGTCCACCAGGGCTGGTTCAGGACACATCAGTCGTGTCCACCAGGGCTGAGATTGTGCTAGGAAAAGGTGTTTGGCTGGTTCAGGACACATCAGTCGTGTCCCCCAGGGCTGGTTCAGGACACATCGGTCGTGTTCCCCAGGGCTGGTTCACTGGACACATCAGTCGTGTTCCCCAGGGCTGGTTCACTGGACACATCAGTCGTGTCCACCAGGGCTGGTTCAGGACACATCAGTCGTGTCCACCAGGGCTGGTTCAGGACACATCGGTCGTGTTCCCCAGGGCTGGTTCACTGGACACATCAGTCGTGTCCCCAGGGCTGGTTCAGGACACATCAGTCGTGTCCCCCAGGGCTGGTTCACTGGACACATCAGTCGTGTCCACCAGGGCTGGTTCACTGGACACATCAGTTGTGTCCACCAGGGCTGGTTCACTGGACACATCAGTCGTGTCCACCAGGGCTGGTTCAGGACACATCGGTCGTGTCCACCAGGGCTGGTTCACTGGACACATCAGTCGTGTCCACCAGGGCTGGTTCAGGACACATCAGTCGTGTCCACCAGGGCTGGTTCACTGGACACATCAGTCGTGTCCCCAGGGCTGGTTCACTGGACACATCAGTCGTGTCCACCAGGGCTGGTTCAGGACACATCAGTCGTGTCCACCAGGGCTGAGGTTTAGCTCCACAGACCAAGAAACCAGCCAGTCCCCTTATCCTGCAGAGTGGAGGTAGCTCAACAGGGGTCCCCCCCTCCCCCCCCCCCCCACTTCTGTTCCCCCCCCCTCCCCGCAAAGACAGCCCAACCCTTTTGACCAGAAATGTGACATAGACTGAATAGCACATAACTGAAAACATGCCTTGCTGAGAAAATGGGCATGTGCAAACCCAAGTAGAAGCAGAAAAAGTCTGGCATGATTCATTGTATTTGTGTGTGTGTGTGTGTGTGTGTGTGTGTGTGTGTGCGCACGGGGGTGTGTGTGTGTGTGTGTGTGTGTGTGTGTGTGTGCGCGGTGTGTCCGTGCTTGCATGCCAGTGCTGTTTGATGTATGGCGTGCCTGGTGAAGTGTAGATCTGTATCGCCTGGGGAAATGTGTCAGTTTAGCAGGTGGGAGATAGGAACTGGTATGTGAATGCACCCCATACAAGTTCTATTGACCATTTTTTAAATGTTAAATCTTAGTGCTGCTCAATTATTCAGACAATCAACCCACCCCCAGGGTAGATGAACTGCTGTGATTCACATAACTTCTGCCTTCTGGATCAGTCGGTCAGTCAGAGTGATTGGTAAACCATGGTATAGTGAGAGTAATTTTTACACTTCATGTTCATTGGATTTTTAGTACATTGTTAAACTAATGATTAATGCATATGGGAAAAATATGTGTCGAAGACCATAGAAAAAAAAAGAAAGAAAAGCTCTGGTTACAGTAACATGGCCAGAAAAAAAAGAAAGAAAGAAAAGCTCTGGTTACAGTAACATGGCCAGAAAAAAAAAAGAAAGAAAAGGAAGAGAAAAAAAAAAGGGGGGGGGGGGGGGGGGGGGGGGGATGTTGGTTAGTTGAAACTTTAGAAAAAGATTTCTTACATGATGGTTGACAAACATGTTGCTGACACTCCATATTATACAATGCTTGCTTCAGTGTCTGTTTTTGTTTTGTTTTTTGTTTGTTTGTTTTTAAATTCAAATCACACTGAATGTATCAAGTTTAAAGGTCAGTGTACCTTTCAGTACATGGGACTGATCACCAGATCAATCACCAAATCAGTCACCCATTAATCAGAATTGATGATGAAATTGGTCATCAGATCAGTCAACCCATCAATCACAGGCTCCCAGCCAGCTCAGTGTAAGAGCAAGTTTTGTGATCCAGTCGTGAAATCAAATCATCACATCAGTCTTTAAATTTTAACCCCCCCCCCCCCCCCCCCCCCCCCCCCCCCCCTGCAGGAGCAGCAGTGATCAGTCAGCACATCTCCCATCAAATGGGCTGTTCCATCAATTGCTACTGACTCTCTGCCTCATGCAGGAGTAGCTGTGGTTAGTCAGCACATCTCCCATCAAATCGGCCGTTCCATCAATTACTACTGACTCTCTGCCTCATGCAGTCAGCACATCTCCCATCAAATCGGCCGTTCCATCAATTACTACTGACTCTCTGCCTCATGCAGTCAGCACATCTCCCATCAAATGGGCTGTTCCATCAATTGCTACTGACTCTCTGCCTCATGCAGTCAGCACATCTCCCATCAAATGGGCTGTTCCATCAATTGCTACTGACTCTCTGCCTCATGCAGTCAGCACATCTCCCATCAAATGGGCTGTTCCATCAATTGCTACTGACTCTCTGCCTCATGCAGTCAGCACATCTCCCATCAAATGGGCTGTTCCATCAATTGCTACTGACTCTCTGCCTGCCACAAGCAGGAGCAGCAGCCATCAGTTATCAGATCAACATCCTGCCAGTCTTTAATCCCCCCCCCCCCCCCCCCCTTACCCAGGCTGCTTCCTCTGTGATCATTCCTCCCTCCTCTTCCCTGCAGGAGCAGATCTGATCATTCCTCCCTCCTCTTCCCTGCAGGAGCAGATCTGATCATTCCTCCCTCCTCTTCCCTGCAGGAGCAGATCTGCATCCTGCCAGTCTTTAATTCCTCCCTCCTCTTCCCTGCAGGAGCAGATCTGCGTGGCCACCGACATCATGGAGGAGCGAGGGGTGCAGCGCGTGGCCATCACCGTGGCCGCCCTGGTGGCCATCGGGAGCAACCCGCGCCAGTCGGCGGTTATGACAGCTAGGGGAGCTGCTAGGGGGCGTGGCCTGTCTGCTGGTCATCCTGGTCCTTCTGCACAATGCCACGCAGCAGATGGGGCTGCCCGTCCTGCCTGACTATGACTAAGGGGGAACTGGGCGCTGGTGAGCGACGGCGGCGGGCATGAGGCGGCGGTGACAAGGGGCGGGGCAACTGGGCTTGTGCTGTGGTCAGGGACAGGGCAGTCGTAAGGACTGGGGAATCAAGCTGGATGTTTTATTCATTTATTTATCTAGTTATTATTGGCTTGTTTCAGAAAAAGAAGCTGTGTTATGTATGGTTATATTTTATAGAGTTAGGGGCAGGATACATTGTTTGAACTTCACAGTTGACTGCTATCTGGTTCAGTTTTAACAGATAAGAAGAGTTGGCAGCTCAGTGATGTTGTGGAGTTAGGGAGTGTGATGGTTTTAATGACACAACAACATTTGGCTGGTTTTGCCATTGCCAGCGGTCAGTTTGTTTGAAATAATGGTTTTAATGACACAACAACATTTGGCTGGTTTTGCCATTGCCAGCGGTCAGTTTGTTTGAAATGATGGTTTAAATGACACAACAACCATAGGCTGGTTTTGCCATTGCCAGCAGTCAGTTTGTTTGAAATGATGGTTTAAATGACACAACAACCATAGGCTGGTTTTGCCATTGCCAGCGGTCAGTTTGTTTGAAATGATGGTTTTAGTGACACAACAACATTTGGCTGGTTTTGCCATTGCCAGCGGTCAGTTTGTTTGAAATGATGGTTTAAATGACACAACAACCATAGGCTGGTTTTGCCATTGCCAGCGGTCAGTTTGTTTGAAATGATGGTTTAAATGACACAACAGCCATAGGCTGGTTTTGCCATTGCCAGCGGTCAGTTTGTTTGAAATGATGGTTTAAATGACACAACAACCATAGGCTGGTTTTGCCATTGCCAGCAGTCAGTTTGTTTGAAATGATGGTTTTAGTGACAAAACAACATTTGGCTGGTTTTGCCATTGCCAGCGGTCAGTTTATTTGAAATTATTTGACAAAGTATAGGGTTTATCGAAAAACTTAATGTTGGTGTAATCAACATACATCTTTAGCCAATATGCTGCATGATGTGCATGTCATTGTGGTGGGGAGTGAAAACAGCCTGTGCACATTTAGGGGAAGGTTAAGTTCTTACTCATCAATTTTTAATGGAAAAACAGCTGTTCATAAGTCAGGCGTGTCAAACACACAAATTTCGATGTACGTTGAAGCTAGGTGTTGGAAGTCCATGTATAGTGTTTGAAGGATTTCACTGAAACCTGTCATCTCATGAAATCAGCATAGGCATTGTTGACACAGTGTTTGGCTAAATGATGGCCCCTGCAGCTTGATTTTTTTCATCTTTTTTATTATTTCTCTTTTTTTTGGTTTCTTTTGTTCTTAGCCTTGTTTTATGTGTTAATATTTTGTTGTCGTTTTAAAGAGCTTTAAGGATGTTGTGATATATTCTTTTGGATTGCAATGGTTAGAGTTTTAAGCCTTCAATGGTAAAAGTTTCACTTTAATTATAAAATGTTTCAGGGTTTTTAACTTCTTTTTGTTGTTCAAAGGAGAAGATGTGTGGAATGGTCACAGTTTGCTCAATTTTTACTTTTCGTCTTTTCGTCCTCCCCTGAAAAATGGAGCAGACAGGAGTGACTTGGCTGGGACAAGCCAGTGGTTCGTGAGTGAAGACTGGCTGTACTTGTCAGTTGGCTTGTACTGGCCAGAAAAAGTGTGTGTGTGTGTGTGTGAGTGAGTGAAGTTTTTAAAAAAATTATTTATTTATGGCTTTCTTTGTTTTTTCTTATGCTTGTCCTGGCTCAATGTAAATTCCTCAACACTCCCACCCTGGGAGATGGCTCGCCGCCCTGCCCTGCCCCGTCCCGCCCTGCCCCGCCTGTGGAAGGCCGATCACCATGGACGATACTATCACCACGGACGATACTCTTCATGTGTCAGAGAGAGACGCTTTACTACGATGAGGAAGAATGTCACTCATAGTACAACCTTTATTTTTATTTTTATTTTTCTCTCTCCTGTAAATGTTTATGTCCACAGACATTAAAATTGCTGCCGTGGTTCAGGGATGGACAGAGAACCAGGTGGAATCGATGTCAAGGTCAGCCAAGCGTGGAGAACCAGCAAACCCTTCGCCAGTGCAACGTGGCAGAAAGTGGGGTCCGTGCATTGACTGTGTCTTAAATCAAACTTGTGTTTGTTTCATTGTGATTCTCTTACCCGGAAGACACTTTTTGTTTTTATTTAAGTTTTTGGCATATCCAGAAAAGTCCAGCACACTGTGTAAAGCAGTGGGGGCGAGTCCTGAATATCAGACTGGAGCTCTCGTCACTTGTTTTATATATCGGGGTTTTCTCTGTACAGTATTCTGTGTATTTATTTCAGATCCCCCCTTCTTGGTTTTTCGTTTTACATTTTTTTGGTTTTTTTCGACGGTGTTGAAATGTTCAAAAGGTGTGTGAAGAGGAGTAAGTGGGGAGGGTGGGAAGGTGGAAGGATCTGTAAAGTTGGCGACACCTGCTGCTTTCACGTTGATCATCCATTGTGACATCACTGACGGTCAGCAAGATTGGTGTCAAAGTGATGTCACTAACGAAGTCCTTGTCACTCAACGTACATGTCGTACTGTCCTCACTGACGACGTCCTTATCAGTAACAGTTGTGTCAGGGATGACGTCACCTGCACTTCTTTCTGTTTGTCATGGCAAGTTGTTGCCATTCTTCTGACTGTCTCTGGGACTTGCATAATACAGATCACCTCTGTGTTGTATGCATCAGGTGATGATGCCCCTGTCACCATCTGTGTTGTATGCATCAGGTGATGATGCCCCTGTCACCATCTGTGTTGTATGCATCAGGTGATGATGGCCCTGTCACCATCTGTGTTGTATGCATCAGGTGATGATGCCCCTGTCACCATCTGTGGTGTATGCATCAGGTGATGATGCCCCTGTCACCATCTGTGTTGTATGCATCAGGTGATGATGCCCCTGTCACCATCTGTGTTGTATGCATCAGGTGATGATGCCCCTGTCACCATCTGTGTTGTATGCATCAGGTGATGATGGCCCTGTCACCATCTGTGTTGTATGCATCAGGTGATGATGGCCCTGTCACCATCTGTGTTGTATGCATCAGGTGATGATGCCCCTGTCACCATCTGTGTTGTATGCATCAGGTGATGATGCCCCTGTCACCATCTGTGTTGTATGCATCAGGTGATGATGCCCCTGTCACCATCTGTGTCGCCTCCCTTTATCTTCCCTTGAACTGTGGGTCCACGTTTGTCTTGAGTTGTGTCTTAGTTTGCCCTCTGCTCTTTGAATTCTGGTTTCCTGAAAAGGCAGGTCAGATTTGTTGGTGAAGAAGGTGTTTGCTGCTGAGTTGAGTATTGAGTTTTTCACCATGTATCAACTTAATTGAGAGTATTGAGTTTTTCACCATGTATCAACTTAATTGAGAGTATTGAGTTTTTCACCATGTATCAACTTAATTGAGAGTATTGAGTTTTTCACCATGTATCAACTTAATTGAGAGTATTGAGTTTTTCACCATGTATCAACTTCATTGAGAGACTTAGCAGCCAGCACATGGTAAAGAGTGAAACAGAAAACAACAAAACACAGTTTATTTCACATTTAACCAGAGGGAAAATGCTGAAAAATTCAAGTAAAAACTCTCAAATAAAAAAACAAAACAAAACAACTGTTTGTTTTAAGCTTTAGCAAAGGGAGGATGCTGGTAAATTCAAGTAAAACCTCTTAAGCTTGTGGTATCAGGTGAGATTCTGGCTCCAGTGTGCTGGCTTTTGGACACTTGACATGTGTAACCATGTAGGTGAGCGAGCTGAAGAACC
Source organism: Conus ventricosus (assembly GCA_018398815.1). Classification (NCBI taxonomy): domain Eukaryota; kingdom Metazoa; phylum Mollusca; class Gastropoda; order Neogastropoda; family Conidae; genus Conus; species Conus ventricosus. The sequence goes on along the minus strand of CM031613.1, from coordinate 81,090,077 downwards.
AGTGCTCCCCCAATATGGGCAGTTTAACTTGCTCACCTTGTAAGGTCAAACACTTGCATTGCCAAGGTGATTTGCCAATCAGAACAAGGACTAAGGCCATGTGCTTCGTAATCTACCATCTCCACTGGGCAAGATTTTCTGTTGCTTCTCTTTAAACAAGATTGACATTTCGTCCATGCTTTTAGGTTCTGTGTTACGTATGATTCAGTGTATAGTTCCACATTCCTCACAGAAATAATGAAATTAGTATGCCTCAACGTGCATGGAATGAACGACTTGGGGTGGACCGCCAAAGTGAGTAATGAGATCAGCGTCATCGTCAGATGAGCAGACCATCTACAAACTGTTTTTCTGCGATCTGACCTTGACCTCAAAACGGCAAGGTGAGGGACAGAGCTAGCTCAAGAACAAAATCCGACCTTGCTCTTGACTGAGAGACTTGCCCAGTATGACAAAAGTTTTAAAGTGTTTACTGTTCAAACTGAGCTGTAGTCTTGTCTGTGTCATTCCCTGCGTTGTGCTGGCTGCTAGGACTTCCAGAGGCAGTGGACAGACAGTGAGAATTGCAAGTCAGACTCTGCAGACCGTTTTTTTTTTCTTTTTCATCAGGACCTGGGAGGTTCCAGAAGCATTTTCCTTCCTGGCTTGTTGTTTTGTTGATGTAACGCTTATCCTGTGATGACTGCTTCACTGTGTTGTGTGAAGGCAAGTAGCCACTGAGGCCGGTGACATGGACGATGCAGGCTGTGGCTTTACGCTGTCACATTCACATGCATGCATACAGGCCGGTGATGGCTTTACGCTGTCACATTCACATGCATACATACAGGCCGGTGACATGGACGATGCAGGCTGTGGCTTTACGCTGTCACATTCACATGCATACATACAGGCCGGTGACATGGACGATGCAGGCTGTGGCTTTACGCTGTCACATTCACATGCATACATACAGGCCGGTGACATGGACGATGCAGGCTGTGGCTTTACGCTGTCACATTCACATGCATACATACAGGCCGGTGACATGGACGATGCAGGCTGTGGCTTTACGCTGTCACATTCACATGCATACATACAGGCCGGTGATGGCTTTACGCTGTCACATTCACATGCATACATACAGGCCGGTGACATGGACGATGCAGGCTGTGGCTTTACGCTGTCACATTCACATGCATACATACAGGCCGGTGACATGGACGATGCAGGCTGTGGCTTTACGCTGTCACATTCACATGCATACATACAGGCCGGTGATGGCTTTACGCTGTCACATTCACATGCATACAGGCTGCAGCGTGCCACACAGAGGTTGCTTGATCAGCAGGTTGGAAGGAGGTGGTGTTGGCAGTGAACTGACCATGATTCATGTAGAAAGTCAGCTCCTGTGTTGTGGCTTTCCTCCCCTGTGGTAAGGTCCACCCTTCCACCCCACTTCTCCCTCCACACACACACGCACACCACACACACACACACACACACACACACACACACACACACACACACATACACACACACACACACACACACACATACACACACACACACACACACACATACACATACACATACACACACACACACACACACACACAGCGAAATCTAATACATTGTAACTGTGATGGGACTGTCAGAAACAGAGTGATCAACTGGACAGGCTGAGGGCACAGAACATGACATCATCAATCTTTGTTTACCTGTCCTGCACTTCAGTCAGTTCTAATCTACCTAGTCCTTGTGGGGGTGGAGGGGGGGGGGGGGGGGATGAGGGAATGACGAGATAGTTTTATTCAGGGTTAGCACTAATGCCTCGTCTTCTACCCAGTCTCCAGAATTGGCCCCAACTCTTCTGATTGTGGGTGATCGTTTCACACACGCCAGAGCCTTGGCTCATTTGGACAGGCTACATGTATATTTGGTACAGCTGTACATATTGTGTAAATTGGCACCGCCTAGCCTGCGTGCCCTGCAAGCCTTTTTTGATACATTGGTCAAGGTCTCATGGGGGAGGGGAGGGAGAGGGGCAGTTTGGAGGAGAGGAAGTGGGGTGGGGGGGATTGAGGAAGGGAGAGGGGGGGGGGTAAGGAAGGAGTAGTGATGAGTGTACTTACATTGGCCAAACTGGACTGGGTATCAAAATGCTCACTAGTGCAATAATAGTCATAAATATACGTAGTATGGTGAGTTTCGTCTAAAATGATGGTTCATTCTTTTTTTTTTAATTTTGAATTTTTTTTCAATTATCTTGTTTAGACAATGTTCTCTTCTTCCTTTTTTTTTTTTTTGTTTCATTTTTTTATTTTTATTTATCAATGTTCAATCATATTTGATAAGTGTACAGAAGTCTTGCTCTTCCTACTGTCATCTAACTATACAGTCAGAACATTTTTTTCTCTTTCTTTTTTTGTACTCTAGCAAAGCTTGTACACACTCCTAGATGATGGGAGGTTGGTTTTAGTCATGCGTTCAATCTTACTGAACAGAAGGCCATGGTGAATAGTTTGATTTCTTTTCTCTCGGTTTTTGTTTTGTTTTCTGTTTGGTTTCTTTGACAGTGACTGGCTGAAGCAGCGCTGAGTCCATTGACAGGAGTTTTGTCTTGTGGTCTGATTGATGGATTTGGCCGGGGCTGTCCCAGGGTGGTGGTGAATTCACTTGGAGTGGAGTTTTGTCTTGTGGTCTGATTGATGGATTTGGCCGGGGCTGTCCCAGGGTGGTGGTGAATTCACTTGGAGTGGAGGCCCTTTCCCAGTGTCGGTCTTTACGTACTGTGTCTTGGTAGATCATACTAAGTGCGTTATTTCATATTTCTTGATGTTTGCTTTTTGTGTTGTTTTTTTTTTTCTTCTAGTTTTCTCAGTTTTTGAAGCATTGTTTTTCTCAAACCAGAAGTGTATCTTTGTTGAACAAATTTAAGAATGGGAAAGAACAGGAAACAGAGACAGCTCATGAAGAACAGGAAGCAGAGAGACAGCTCATGAAGAACAGGAAGCAGAGAGACAGCTCATGAAGAACAGGAAACAGAGACAGCTCATGAAGAACAGGAAGCAGAGAGACAGCTCATGAAGAACAGGAAACAGAGAGACAGCTCATGAAGAACAGGAAACAGAGACAGCTCATGAAGAACAGGAAACAGAGAGACAGCTCATGAAGAACAGGAAGCAGAGAGACAGCTCATGAAGAACAGGAAACAGAGAGACAGCTCATGAAGAACAGGAAACAGAGACAGCTCATGAAGAACAGGAAGCAGAGAGACAGCTCATGAAGAACAGGAAGCAGAGAGACAGCTCATGAAGAACAGGAAGCAGAGAGACAGCTCATGAAGAATATGGTTTTAACTTTCAGCATTTGCATGTTAGTGGGCATTGAATTCATCACACATAGGCTGTCTGCTCTGGTGCTGTAGTTGACTGGCCGTTATAGTACATGGGTGTTGTGTGTGTGTGAGACAAAAGAGGAGAGAGAGAGGGGGGGGGGGGGGGGGGGGGGGGGGAGATAGCACAATTTTTAACTGTTTTAGGTTTTACTTTTAAAAAAACTAATTTTAAGTTCATTTATTTCTGCAGCTCAAATACAGGTATAAAAATACTGCTCACTGTCACTGAGTTTACAGGAATTGTAGTTCTTCAGCTGGCTGTATTGAGTGTGGTTTAACTTCACAGAGGAATTGTAGTTCTTCAGCCTGGCTGTATTGAGTGTGGTTTAACTTCACAGAGGAATTGTAGTTCTTCAGCCTGGCTGTATTGAGTGTGGTTTAACTTCACAGAGGAATTGTAGTTCTTCAGCCTGGCTGTATTGAGTGTGGTTTAACTTCACAGAGGAATTGTAGTTCTTCAGCCTGGCTGTATTGAGTGTGGTTTAACTTCACAGAGGAATTGTAGTTCTTCAGCCTGGCTGTATTGAGTGTGGTTTAACTTCACAGATACGTTTCAGTTTTGGTGATTGTCATGACACTTGGATCACTGTCAGAAAAGCAGTCACACCCTGCACATAGATTTGACGTTGTCATCAGCATCACTAGCAACACTCAGTGCTGTATCATTTTTATTTTCAGTTCATGTCTACTTGATTAGACCCATATCAGGACAGTTTTCAAAAGCCGTGTGTGACTGTCTATGCAACAGGGTTTGTCAAAGTTTTGGCACAGTGAGATAGAAATAGACGTAGATAGATAGATAGAGGGATATTCTTCATCAAAATGCTGCTCAGTTGGCCAATTGACCACAGAGGATTTTCTGTTCTTGTTTTGTTTGTTGTTGTTGTTTTCCCTGTCAGTGCTGTTTTGTTAAGGAAAGGTGGATTAATTCAGGTCACTCTTTGGTGAGTGTGCTTAACCAGTTAAATCAGCGACTTCATAGCGTGTGAGATGACAGTTCACTATCAGTCTCTGACGTACCATACATCACTAAGGAGCTGATCAGTATGTCTGACCCGTTAGGTCAAAGGAACAGGTGAATTCTGACGGCAATTTTAACCACTCATGTTAAAAGTTGACAGAGTTTGGCGAATCCCATACACATAGTTATAAATAAAAACAGACAGAGATGGGAAGCCAAGTTCAGATGGTGTAGTTTGTGGTTCACCTTCTGTCCATTTGAAATACACCCTTCCATGGAAACAAAGGACATGTTGGAGTTAAGAGCTAGAGGTCGAAACAGAAATTGACCACAACTAGTTATGTTCTCTGTTCAGTTGGAAAAGCAGTCACAAATTTTTCTTCCCTCAAGACTTGCAAATATTCATTGACGACGGTTCACAATCTTGCACTCACACACACCACGCACGCACACACACACACACACACAACACACACACACACACACACACACACACACCACACACACACACACACACACACACACACACACACTCACTCACTCACTCACTCACTCACTCACTCACTCACTCACTCACTCACTCACTCACTCACTCACTCACTCACTCACTCACTCACTCACTCACTCACTCACTCACTCACTCACTCACTCACTCACTCACTCACTCACTCACTCACTCACTCACTCACTCACTCACTCACTCACTCACTCACTCACTCACTCACTCACTCACTCACTCACTCACTCACTCACTCACTCACTCACTCACTCACTTCACATGACAAGATTCTTTGAAAGAGGTGGTACACACCCAGCCTGTGTGTGTCCAGATGCTTGAAGTGAATTGAAGAAGACAGTGTCGGAAGGAAACAGGGTACTAGACCTGTTCTCCACACCCAGGAGGACAGGGGAGGGAAGTGCTGTCACATTCTGTGTCGCTGGCCTCTGGCTGCTCTTTTCCATGGGTTTACTACTGTGGGGGGATCAGTGTCGTACACGTGTTTTGGGTCGTTGCCATTGTTGATAGGTTATTTATCTTCTGTGTGAGTCATGTTTTGGGTCGTTGCCATTGTTGATAGGTTATTTATCTTCTGTGTGAGTCATGTTTTGGGTCATTGCCATTGTTGATAGGTTATTTATCTTCTGTGTCAGTCATGTTTTGGGTCGTTGCCATTGTTGATAGGTTATTTATCTTCTGTGTCAGTCATGTTTTGGGTCGTTGCCATTGTTGATAGGTTATTTATCTTCTGTGTCAGTCATGTTTTGGGTCGTTGCCATTGTTGATAGGTTATTTATCTTCTGTGTGAATCAACTCGTTTCGTTGCCCCATCTTTGAGTGTTCTGTCCGTACTTGATAAGATGAAGCAGTAATGTCCAGAAGAATGGACGTACATCACACCGAGAAGAAGAAACCGTAGAGAAGACGCCTTGTAACCAGACAAGGTCAAGGTGACCCAGAGACACCTGACCCAGACAAGGTCAAGGTGACCCAGACACACCTGACCTGAAGAGTTCCAGCTGTGCCAGTCCCATTGAAGCATGTTCAAAGGACAGGCGCATGAAGAAAATAACTTCCTCCTCTAGCAGCTCCATGAATCCAAGGCCTGCACACCTGATGTCAGCGCTGTCTGACACCTCTCCTGCGGTCGTCGCCGACCTCTGTGAGGGGTGAAGGCGTTTGGCGGTGTGGCAGGTGTGTGCATGGAATGCAGACCATGCACAATCGTCTCCCTTCCTGCCTCCTCGGGCAACAAACAGGGAGGAGATGACGTTTTTCTTCTTTTTTTTAAAAAATCCTGAGTGGACCAGTGTTTGTGTGATGTCCTGCGTGTTATAAATACATGTTCCCCCGTGTTGAGTGCCTGTGCACTGTTTGGTGTGTGTTGGGTGATTCTATTTAGCATAGTGTGGGCTGGCTTCATGGCTTGGTCCCCCCCCTCCCTGTCCTGCCAGACCCTCAGGTTGGTGTCGTCCTTGGCTTCTTCATCGTCGTCCTCCTCGGCACAGGAGATCCACTGTCTCTTCATGGCGCTTCTTTTTTAATACATACTTGGAGCGCAATCTGATGGCATTGCATTTTCCTTATGATCCCTACTTCAGAATTGGTGCATATTACATGTGTGGCCAGAGTGGTGCATTTCCATGCAAGGTGTGATGTGTAGTGAGGGTGTTGAGCTGTGTTTGGTGTGGACATTTCCATGCAAGGTGTGATGTGTAGTGAGGGTGTTGAGCTGTGTTTGGTGTGGACATTTCCATGCAAGGTGTGATGTGTAGTGAGGGTGTTGAGCTGTGTGGACCCAGTGCAGACTGTCTGTGTCATGGTTGATGTGCTGCATGCTGTGAGGAAGGAGTGGTGGGAGGACTGTGTGGGACAGCATGGTGGTGCCGGTGGGACAGCATGGTGCGGTGGACAGCATGGTGGTGCCGGTGGGACAGCATTTTCATGACAGATCACTGCCTTTTCTTCAGAGTGTGCGTGGGTCTGCTGTCGGCCGTCTCCTCCCTGACAGATCCGTTCTTTTGTGCGTGCTTCTACTTTGAACTCTTTTCTTAGCTGTACTTTTACCAGTCGTTTTTACCTATGCAGTTTATTGGTCTGAATGTGTGTGTTTGCATGTGTGTGAGGGAGAGTGTGTGCAAGATACGCACATGTGGATGCCAGCTTATGTTAAATGGACCTGTCTGTACCTCTGGCATTTTTGATCTGTTTTGAGTTTTTAAAGTTACTGTACATTTTATTTTGTACCTCAAGATTGCTGATCACTGTGAACATGTCTCGGACCATGTAGGAGGGTTGAAAGTGTGACTGTCAGTGCAAGTGTACTGGTCTTGAAAGTGTGCTGTTTGTTTGTCATGGCATGGTCTTACGTTGAAGGCATGTCCAGATAGTTTGGACTTTAGTGTTTTGTCTACCAGGTCACACTGGTTTACATGGTTTGGCCCTTGGTCAAACGTCCAATTATTTTTAGTGATAGGAGCAGGGTCAATATCAGATCTCTCACTGGATTGTGTGTGTTATGTTTATTGGTTTCTGTTCAAGGCAGTGTCTCCAGTTGTGTGTGTGTGTGTGTGTGCGAGTGTTTCTGTCTCATCTTGTGTGTCCTGCCTGGACATGACTGCTGTACCTCCCATTGCGACTCCCCCACACAAAGCAATCTGGACATGACTGCTGTACCTCCCATTGCGACTCCCCCACACAAAGCAATCTGGACATGACTGCTGTACCTCCCATTGCGACTCCCCCACACAAAGCAATCTGGACATGACTGCTGTACCTCCCATTGCGACTCCCCACAATCTGGGGCTGGGTCAACACAGGTCTGCTTCCTTCTTCGTCAGCAGTGAACTGTCATATTGTCATGAAGCATCCCCCCCAAGAGGAAATAGTACACTGCTGCCCTGTCACTGTGGGGCTGTTCTGCCTGCCCTGTCACTGTGGGGCTGTTCTGTCTGCCCTGTCACTGTGGGGCTGTTCTGTCTGCCCTGTCACTGTGGGGCTGTTCTGTCTGCCCTGTCACTGTGGGGCTGTTCTGTCTGCCTTGTCACTGTGGGGCTGTTCTGTCTGCCCTGTCACTGTGGGGCTGTTCTGTCTGCCCTGTCACTGTGGGGCTGTTCTGTCTGCCCTGTCACTGTGGGGCTGTTCTGTCTGCCCTGTCACTGTGGGGCTGTTCTGTCTGCCCTGTCACTGTGGGGCTGTTCTGTCTGCCCTATCACTGTGGGGCTGTTCTGTCTGCCTTGTCACTGTGGGGCTGTTCTGTCTGCCCTGTCACTGTGGGGCTGTTCTGTCTGCCCTGTCACTGTGGGGCTGTTCTGTCTGCCTTGTCACTGTGGGGCTGTTCTGTCTGCCCTGTCACTGTGGGGCTGTTCTGTCTGCCCTGTCACTGTGGGGCTGTTCGGTCTGCCCTGTCACTGTGGGGCTGTTCCGTCTGCCCTGTCACTGTGGGGCTGTTCTGCCTGCCTGCTCCCTTCAGCAGAATCATACACACTGGACGCCCCCACCAAGTCCCCTAGTGACAGTTCTAACTGCTTCTTTGAGGAGACAGCTTGAGCAAGCGTTCCTGTCCAGAAGTTTTGATCACATCCTTCTGTCGACAGGTTGCCATTAACACACCAGTTCTGTCAAACTGGACATGGAGGGCAGGGGCGTGGGGAGGCCACCCAGTGTAGGGTTGTTTCAGCACATGGCAGTTGAGAGCTAAGTGGTCAGACAGACATCCCGTGTAGGGTTGTTTCAGCACATGGCAGTTGAGAGCTAAGTGGTCAGACAGACATCCAGTGTAGGGTTGTTTCAGCACATGGCAGTTGAGAGCTAAGTGGTCAGACAGACATCCAGTGTAGGGTTGTTTCAGCACATGGCAGTTGAGAGCTAAGTGGTCAGACAGACATCCAGTGTAGGGTTGTTTCAGCACATGGCAGTTGAGAGCTAAGTGGTCAGACATGGTGGGCAAGTGGAGAGGCCGTGGTGACCTCAATGTAACTTCATTTAGACGTGGCTGATGGTGAGCGCTGTTGAGCAGGCAGACTTGGACAGTTGAGGTGGTGGGCAGTCAGACTGGGGGAAGTGGTGATTCAGTGGCATACTGATAGAGTGGAGAGCAGTCACATTCTGCAGGTTTCAGGGTTACAGCAGTTGACCTACTTCACACTTGACCGGCCACAGGTTGGAATGAAGTTGACAGTGTGGAAGATGAGTTGTGGAGTGGTCAGCATGATTTTCAGTGTCGGACTGTTCTGATGAAGAGGTCCTCATCTGGCGGACGACCAGGAAAAGAAAATGTAGGGACAAGGTGGCTCTTTGGACGACGCAACAGAGCGTCAAGAGTTGTGGCGTTATGAATGTTCATTTCCCCATGCTCTCCCAGATGGTTTGTAATGTGTGTGTGTGTGTCTATGAGTTGTGTGACCATGGAGGCGTTTGTAATGTGTGTGTGTGTCTATGAGTTGTGTGACGATGGAGGCGTTTGTAATGTGTGTGTGTGTCTATGAGTTGTGTGACCATGGAGGCGTTTGTAATGTGTGCGTGTGTCTCTTGTTTGTAATGTGTGTGTGTCTATGAGTTGTGTGACGATCCTCCATGTAATGACGCAGAAGTCGCATTTTGTGTAAGACTGAAAGCAAAAAGAAGAAAAATAAATAAACAAAAATGTTTTTTAATTTGAGATTTTGGCAGATGTTGATGCGGTTGCAGTCTTTCCCTTTTTGTTGGTGATGGTTTAAGGGAAGACATCTTTCTACCAGTTGTATAAAGTGTCTGTGAAATCCATTCACTGGGGTCTCTGAAGACATGTCCATGCACAGGGAAAGATTGGCTTTGCTGGTATTGGTAGGAAAAGACGTGGGAGGAAAAATTGAAAAACCCTCACCTGAGTGGTGACATCAAACTCATTCCATGACAGAGGGTCACCTGTGAATGTGTTCAGGTATGTGAATGACGAGGATGAATAATGACGATGACCATTTCAGTAACATGTGTGTATTTGTACCCAGCTGTGTTACTGCTTCGAGAGGGTTGTTTGCAATGATGAATGTACATCTGCCTACACTGCCAGTGCTATGATTATGTGAAGTGTTTGTTGTTACTCTTGTGGACGGCCTGACATGGTGTCCACACAGCTGCTTCTCCTTGCTTTGACTGTCGACTGTCTCTGTGTGGACGAGGACGGATGCCTTTTGCAGGCAGTGAGAAATGTGTGTGTGAGAATGTTGATATGCTGCCAGTTTTCTGCTAAGGTCAGGTAGGACTGAAACATTTTTAATATTAAAAGAGAATCCAGTTTTTTGTTTGTGTGTGCTGTTTCTTAATCAGATGTTGACTTCTTCAATGTCTGGCTATGAAGGGTGCTGTAGGTATGTCAGGTGAATGCCAGGTGTTGACTTCTTCAATGTCTGGCTATGAAGGATGCTGTACGTATGTCAGGTGAATGCCGGGTGTTGACTTCTTCAATGTCTGGCTATGAAGAATGCTGTAGGTATGTATGTCATGTGAATGCCAGGTGTTGACTTGTTTAATGTCTGGCTATGAAGAATGCTGTAGGTATATGTCATGTGAATGCCAGGTGGGTACAGGGAGGTTATTCTCCTCTTGGGGACCTAGAGCACGCAACACAAAGTCTGTGTGAGTTGGTCATATGGTATGTGCGATGTCCTGTCAGTTTCCGTGGATTGTCTTTGGGACCTACAGCAGTTAACACCAAGGTGTTTTGTGTTGGTGATTTTCTTTTATAGTCGTGTTCAGTGCATTGTATGCAAACCAGCTTACCTGGTATAAGAGCAATACACCAGGTTTTGTTCATGTGTCCGCTTTGTACACCTCGCAGATTCCATTGATGCTACAGCAATACACCTGGCTTTCTTCATCTCTCCATCTGTGTACACTTCTGACTGATGTCTCTTCGTCTTCATGTACCTACATTTTTTTTATACTTGTGCTATTTACAGTAGCTACAATGTTGTGGATAAATGAAGCTGTGGTGTTGTAACATGGGTGTGTGAATCTATTCATGACATCATGCCAAAACACATGAAACTTTCATTTGTTGTTGTTTTGTTTTCTTCCAGAAATTGGGGAATCACATTCTCAGACATACATTTGGAAATTGTGTCATTGAAAGCATGCCAAAACTTGGGAAACCAGCTTCTGTTCTCCTTGTTCCAGATGTAGGGAACCACCTTCTCAGAAATGACTAGAGGATTAGGAAAAGACACGTGGTTTATTCTGTTGACAAGGGAACACATTTCATGTGGCGACGTGGAACAAAACGAAGCCCTTCTTAAACTTACCGGATCAGTTTGGTGCTCTCTCCCCATATCACCACTCCCTGCCTGTCCCCAATGGCAGCTTCGTTTTGGATCAAAGTCTCCAGCAAAAGTTTTGAAATGAAAGAAAATGTTTAAGAATTCAGTTCCCAAGGAATGGCAGTTGGGACGAACAAGAGCAGAGGTGGGAGGTCTCCAAGTGTTGCTGAAGGAGGTTTAGTTCCCCATGCCTGCAATCTTTCCCCGTTTGTCTGTGATGAACCAGTGTAATCTGTGAAATTGGTGAAAGATTCAGATTCAGATTTGTCGTTCCATGTGCTGTTTGTGCCCTGGGTGTTAATATTGGTTAGAACATGTTCATTGTTGACCCCATCTGGTCTTCTAGAGGTGGGGTCATTTTTTTTTGTTTGTATTGACTGTTAGGAAAAAGAAAACGGACAAAACTTTCCCTTTTGCCTCCCTCCCCCTCTTTCTGAAATCAGTCTGCATGGACTGCCGTGAACTGCTTTTTTTCCTTCCCCATTGGAGTGCCTGAATAGTTTTTGATTAAGTGCTTTCTTTATATCATCATTGTCGTAACTGGTTCCATCACGTGATGGTGGCTTTTTTTTTTCTTCTAATGTCATTGCTACATTGGTTGTCATCTGTGTGTGTGGTTGTTTTTTTTTAAATTCACCATGCTGATCAAAACAGATTCACATACCACCCCCACCCCACCCCCTTCTCTGAAAAAAAAGAGAGGAAACTCATTTTCATAACTTGAATACAAACTTCATTTTGTAATGTTTCTTTTCTTCCATTGTACAGAAATGGATCAGCATCATTAGGCAACCATCACTATTGTGTTAGCATCCTGTACTTTGATTGGCACTGAAATCCTAGCAGAGGAATAAAAAAAAAAAGAAAAAACTGCTGTTCATACTTTTGTCTCTGTGCTTTCTTGTCTGAAAGTGGGATTGTGACGTGGCCAAAATTGTGATGTGGCCAAAATGTGGCTGCGTTGCTATGTATTGTATTGTGTAAAACTTTCATGTTGCCAAAATGTGGCTGCGTTGCTTTGTATTGTATTGCTTAAAACTTTCATATCCGCAACAGATCTGTCAGTTTGAAACTGGGGCTGCTCTCTCAGCATTGTCATGGTTCAGACCAAGACCAGTGCAGCATATGATTTTAGTTCATCTATTTGAACAGATTTCTCTCAAGACCAGTGCAGCATATGATTTTAGTTCATCTATTTGAACAGATTTCTCTCAAGACCAGTGCAGCATATGATTTTTAATCTATTTGAACAGATTTCTCTCCATTCCACGCGTGGACGCAGAAGAGTTCCCATGTGGCATTGGTCCAGAGGTCGGTCCACATTCTCCAATCCTGTCCCACCTTTGGCACCCTATGACAGGAAACATGGCGCACTGCAAGTGCACCCCAGATAAAAACTTCGGGGACTGCCCACGTTGCTGAGGCAGACAGTGAACTTTGCTCACAACACCAGACTACCAAATGAATATAGTATGGCCTTGCTACAGTAGGTTATGCTCACAACAGACTACCAAATGAATATATACTGACTTCCATAAAAAACGCGAAAAATTGAAAGGCTATTTTTCGGGTGAATAGGGGTGAATATACAATACTGAACCATTGTGGCAAGTTGTTTGGGTCCAAGACTCACGTGCAGTGAAAACATTGTGTGAGCAACACATCATTCCCGGCATTGGAGGTCAACAAAAATGGCAACCTGGTTGCTGCATGTGAGGCACGTGCACACCATGCAGAGCAAAGTTAACCAGCGACAAGTACGCAGGCATGCAGCCTTTATAAAGCCGCGCTACAAGGTTCAGATAACGACTTGCTGTCTGAGCGCTACAGAGATGCCAAGACTACGAGCAGAGGAACGCAATCGTGCCCTAGGCCATCTGGAGGCTAGTGTGGATTCCAGGCAGGTCGCCAACATCTTTAACGTCCACATCTCAACCATCTATCGTCTGCAGCACCGCATGCGAGTCACTGGTACCACTGATGATCGTCCCCGGCCAGGCCGTCCTCGGGTCACCACACCAAGAGAGGATCGCCATTTTGTTCGAACCCATCTGCAGAACAGGCGGCAAACAGCTGCTAACACTGCTCGACAGGTGCCTGGGAATCTCCAGCAACGAATCAGTCTCAACACTGTGCGGCGTCGTCTTCAGGAGAACGGCTGACATGTAGGCGTCCTCACAGAGGTCCGGTACTGACACCAAGACACCGGCAGGACAGGCTGCAGTGGCACAAGCCCGAATCAACTGGCGCAGGCAGCAGTGGGGACGCATACTGTTCTCAGATGAGAGCCGTTTTTGTATTGACATGGCTGACGGTCGTGTCAGAATATGGCGTCGACCTGGTGAACGCTATGCTGACTCCTGTGTGGTAGAACGGAACCCCTGGGGAGGCCCGAACGTTATGATATGGGGTTCAGAACATTGGTCCTGGTCGCGGACAGGGTGTCAATGCACAGCGCTACATCCACCAGGTGCTCAGACCCCATGTCGTTCCTTTTTTTGCGCAACACCCAAACTGGACATTCCAACAGGACAATGCAAGACCACACACAGCCAGGGCCACCCAGCGATTTCTTCAGCATAACAACATCAATGTGCTGCCCTGGCCAGCCCTCAGTCCCGATTTAAACCCAATAGAACATTTTTGGATGAACTTGGCAGACGGTTGGACCTCCTGCGTCCACGACCAGCAACAGCGGCTCAACTTCACCAGGCCATCGTCCATGTGTGGGCTGGTGTGCCAAGGGGACGCATCAACCACCTGGTCCACTCAATGAGCCGCAGGTGTCAAGCAGTTGTCCATGCAAATGGTGGCCACACACGGTATTAGGACTTCAAGCTGGTTTGTCATGTGACCTTGGATTTTCCACACAAAGACAAATTGCTGATGACATTTTCACACATTACCGGTGTAATGAATCAAATCACGTTGAATTCTCGCTTCCACTCTGTACAATTGTGACCAATAAAATTCGCCCCTAACCTTCAGCTTGTTTTGCTTTCGCGTTTTTTATGGAAGTCAGTATAGTATGGCCTTGTCACAATCGGTCATGCTCACACCAGACTACCAAATGAATATGGCCTTGTCACAGTAGGTCATGTTCACAACACCAGACTACCAAATGAATATAGTATGGCCTTGTCATAATAGGTCATGCTCACACCAGACTACCAAATGAATATAGTATGGCCTTGTCATAATAGGTTATGCTCACAACAGACTACCAAATGAATATAGTATGCCCTTGTCACAATAGGTTATGCTCACAACAGACTACCAAATTAATATAGTATGCCCTTGTCACAATAGGTTATGCTCACAACAGACTACCAAATGAATATAGTATGGCCTTGTCATAATAGGTCTTGTTCACAACACCAGACTACCAAATGAATATAGTATGGCCTTGTCATAATAGGTCTTGTTCACAACACCAGACTACCAAATGAATATAGTATGGCCTTGTCATAATAGCCTTAGGTCATGTTCACAACACCAGACTACCAAATGAATATAGTATGGCCTTGTCATAATAGGTCATGTTCACACCAGACTACCAAATGAATATAGTATGGCCTTGTCATAATAGGTCATGTTCACAACACCAGACTACCAAATGAATATATTATGGCCTTGTCATAATAGGTCATGTTCACAACACCAGACTACCAAATGAATATAGTATGGCCTTGTCATAATAGGTCATGTTCACAACACCAGACTACCAAATGAATATAGTATGGCCTTGTCATAATAGGTCATGTTCACAACACCAGACTACCAAATGAATATAGTATGGCCTTGTCATAATAGGTCATGTTCACAACACCAGACTACCAAATGAATATAGTATGGCCTTGTCATAATAGGTCATGTTCACAACACCAGACTACCAAATGAATATAGTATGGCCTTGTCATAATAGGTCATGTTCACAACACCAGACTACCAAATGAATATAGTATGGCCTTGTCATAATAGGTCATGTTCACAACACCAGACTACCAAATGAATATAGTATCATAAAGTATGGCCTTGTCATAATAGGTCAAATCATGGAGAGAAAAAAATCCTGAACAAAAAAGAACAAAAACCTTGAATGACTGGAAGGTTAAACTATTGACATCTTATTGCCTATCCAATTAGGCTGTACTGAAAGCACTCGGCTCTGGTTTTTGGCGTTTTGTTTTTGCGTCCAGAGTACAGAAATAAATCTAGAACTTGATGAAAAACATTCAAATGTCCCTAAAATACACTTGAAAAGCCACAAGGATAGACAGACACTTGCAGAGTGGATAGGTTAGAGTCCATTCTTGACAGTGTGTACAATTTTCACCACCTTACGGTCAGATTACAATTGAAAAAAAAAAAAGGAAAAAAGTGACATGTCAATAATTACTATCAGATCCACACACACAAAACAATGGAGTTTCCCCAAAAGACAAGATGATGGTCCACAAAGGCAGGAAAACAGCACACAGCAACAAGGAATAAGACCAAAAATAAAAATAAAAATAAAGTCACTCAGTGCTGTTCTGTGGCATGCAGTTTCCTTGATATTACACTCCTGGACTAAAAAAAAAAGTGAAAAATAACATTTTGTAGTGCCACACACACACACACAAAAAGTCCAGGTGGACAAACACACATTGCAGAGTGGACAGTTAGTATCTCCTTTGGACAGTGTTTACAAGGTTCATAAGAAGATGGAACCAGAACAACAAACGACAAAGAAAAAGCTGACCTCCTAAATAGCTTCTTCTGGAGTGTCTTTACAAATGAGACAGAGGGCGAATTACCAGAGATACCCCAGTACAGTTATGAAGAAGAACTGTGCGGTCTTACCATCACCACAGAAGAAGTTAAGAAACTCATCTCGAATTTAAATGCTTCTAAGGCATCAGGACCAGATGGTATCAGCACACGCATGCTTGTCGAGTTGTCAAGCGTCCTAGCAGTTCCCGTGGCCATCATTTTCAGGAAGTCACTAGAGACGGGTAAGATCCCAGAGGATTGGAGAACAGCAACGGTCACCCCCATTTTCAAGAAAGGAAGTCGGCTCAAAGCAAACAATTACAGACCAGTGAGTCTCACCTGTGTGCTGTGTAAGACGATGGAAAAGCTGATCCGTGAGAAAGTGATGGCGCACCTACTAGATAACAACCTAATCAGTAGACGGCAACACGGTTTCATCAAAGGACGCTCATGCATAACCCAGCTTCTGGAAACCCTGGATATCTGGACAGAGACTTTGGATGCTGGAGGTGGCATAGATGCCATATACATGGATTTCATGAAGGCTTTTGACAGCGTACCGCACCGCCGATTGATAGCTAAAGTTGAAGCCCATGGAATTAAGGGTAAAGTCCTTCAGTGGATCCAAGATTTCCTGACCAACAGAGTGCAGTGCGTCAATATTAACGGAACAAGGTCAGGCCAAGCAGATGTGACCAGCGGCATCCCACAGGGCAGTGTGTTAGGACCTGTTCTTTTTTTATTGTACATCAACGATTTGCCCCGACATGTCCAGAGTCATGCTGAGCTTTTTGCTGATGATACAAAAATTTTTGCCCGAAATGACAATAAGGACGCACAGCAAACTCTCCAAGAAGATCTTAACCGACTCCAGAGGTGGTCAACTGATTGGCAACTAAAGTTCCACCCTCAAAAATGCAGTGTGATTAGGCTTGGTAACCCCAGAACAGAGGCAACATACTGTATGAACAGCAAAAACTCTGAGGGTGAGGACTGTACTATTAGACTGGAAGAGAATGAAGTAGAGCGGGACTTGGGAGTGTTGGTAGACAGGGACCTTAATTTCAAGAACCAGGTGGCACAAGCAACAGCAAAGGCCAATAGAATCCTTGGGGTCATCAGAAGGTCCTTTGATCACCTTACACCAGAAACCTTTGTCCAACTCTACAAGTCCCTTGTGAGGCCAATTCTGGAGTACGGTCACGCAGTATGGCAGCCAAGATTCAAAACCCTGTGTGCGGATCTGGAGGATGTCCAAAGGCGAGCAACAAAACTCATTGGCCCCCTGAAAGAAAAATCATATCCAGAGCGCCTGGCAGTACTTAAGCTGCCAAGCCTGGAACACCGCAGAAATAGAGGCGACATGATTGACACTTTTAAGTTCGTGCATGGTTTATATGATACAGATAGACCTCATTTCCAGCTCCACCTAGGTAGAGACACAAGAGGGAACTCTCTAAAACTTGAGAAAGGACATTGCAGACTAAATGTGCGTTCCAACTTCTTTGCGCAGCGAGTGGTGTCCACATGGAACAGTCTTCCAGATTGTGTTGTGACAGCCCCGAGCATTAGTGCCTTTAAAAGAAGACTGGATGCCCACTGGGAAGGTCTGCCGAACAAATTTGACCCCAGCTGTTACAACTAGGCTGCTTTTGCCATGCCACGCACGCAAGTCTAGTTTGAACAGGAGTGGTGAACAGGCCTTGTAAAAAAGGCCTCAAACACCCAATACATCAAGTATCAAGTAAGTAAGTATAACTGTATTGCCCGATAACATACAACACTAAACCTCTGGCAAGAGGAATGGACCTTGCAGACGGATGACAAACTATTTAAAATCCGTCCAAACCTGGAAGAGTTTTTACCATGTTCCCCGAGGCGACTGTAAAGACAAAAGTCTTGTGCCGCTTGCACACAGGCCACTCGTTTTATACCCATTCTTATATTTTAAAAGCTGAAAAAGCTCCGTGGTGCATTCCATGTTATGTTCCACTCACAGTGAAACATATTCTTTTAGATTGTTGGGACTTGCACGATGTGAGACATCAACACTTTACAGCAGACTCCGTGAAAACCCTGTTCAGAGATGTCCCACCTGACGTGATCTTTGAGTTTCTGAAAGAGATCAACATTTTTCATCTGATCTAGGATTTTACGGAAGAAAGATTTTTAACAAAGTTTCTAGTACGCTTTTAGAAGATGTATTTTAAAGAGATGTGTGAAAGATTTTTTTTGTTTGTTTTGTTTGTTTTTGTTGATGACTTGTGAGTTGATTTTAACATGGTGACAGCCCTGATATGGCCCTTTGCAGTCGGCTGGGCTAGAGCAGCATTACCTTACCTTACCATACAACACTAAACAAACAAAGCCTGGCATGTCATACACTGCGTTAAGAGAAAAAAGTTTATTATTACAACAACGACCCACACAAAGAAACCAACCTGGCATGTCATAAACTGCTATAACCGAAAAAAACAACAACAACAACAACAGAACAAAGGAGAATGGGACTCCAGAATAGAAAAACAATAGATGACAGAGAAGACTGATGAAAAGGAAAGGAAAAAAATCTCAACTCGCTTTTCTCGGCAAATACGAATTATTACCACGCTGGACTACATCCAAAACTTGTCTGAATTTGTATATTTTTCTTTACAAATACAGCCAACAAAACATTTTACCCGAAACCTGACAGCAAAAAAGTCCCAAGTCTCTTTTGAGGCTCATGTGCCTCTTTCTTCACAAACCGAGATCACTGAAATGTTTCACATCACAATTTCATTTAGAAGTATTTTCATTAGGGTCCAGCCAATGACACTGGATATTCTTAGAGCTGTCGCCACTCCAACAGAATCACAGATCCATGAACAGAATATTCAGCAGAATGATGCCACATGTACACACAACTCATTATACATCGGTGACAAAGACATTAATGATGATTGTAAAGTAATGGCAACAGTCCATAGTTTCATTTTGTTCACCCTCATCATCATCACCAAACAGACCTCACAACCTTCTCAAGGCTGTTATCAAGCTGGAGAGGCAAGACCCCAGACTGAAAAAGAAGCCAACAACAAAGACAGTATGCACACATGTAAAAAGACAGTATGCACACATGTAAAAAGACAGTATGCACACATTTACATGATCAAATAATGGCATGGCGGATAAACTACATTCTTCTGGCAAAGAAGACTAGGCTGTGTGGGGTGGGGTGGGGTGCAGTAAAATATTCAGCTCAATCTTTTTCTGTCCCAAATTTACCAAAAATAGTAAAGAAATAATAAAAAGTATTTAGACGCACTAAACACAAACTAATATACATAAACATATGTATATACACACACGCACGCACGCACACACATACACCCACACAGACAAACTGGTTACCAGTGTCCAACCAGGACACAGAACACACACGGACATCCAACACAGACAAATTAGTTACCAGTGTCCAACCAGGACACAGAACACACACAGACACCCAACACAGACAAATTAGTTACCAGTGTCCAACCAGGACACAGAACACACACAGACACCCAACACAGACAAATTAGTTACCAGTGTCCAACCAGGACACAGAACACACACAGACACCCAACACAGACAAATTAGTTACTAGTGTCCAACCAGGACACGGAACACACAGAGACACCCAACACAGACAAATTAGTTACCAGTGTCCAACCAGACACAGAACACACACAGAGACACCCAACACAGACAAATTAGTTACCAGTGTCCAACCAGGACACGGAACACACACAGACACCCAACACAGACAAATTAGTTACTAGTGTCCAACCAGGACACGGAACACACAGAGACACCCAACACAGACAAATTAGTTACTAGTGTCCAACCAGGACACAGAACACACACAGACATCCAACACAGACAAATTAGTTACCAGTGTCCAACCAGGACACACACGGACATCCAACACAGACAAATTAGTTACCAGTGTCCAACCAGGACACAGAACACACACGGACATCCAACACAGACAAATTAGTTACCAGTGTCCAACCAGGACACAGAACACACACGGACATCCAACACAGACAAATTAGTTACCAGTGTCCAACCAGGACACAGAACACACACGGACATCCAACACAGACAAATTAGTTACCAGTGTCCAACCAGGACACAGAACACACACGGACATCCAACACAGACAAATTAGTTACCAGTGTCCAACCAGGACACGGAACACACAGAGACACCCAACACAGACAAATTAGTTACCAAACACACAGAGACACCCAACACAGACAAATTAGTTACTAGTGTCCAACCAGGACACGGAACACACAGAGACACCCAACACAGACAAATTAGTTACTAGTGTCCAACCAGGACACGGAACACACACAGACACCCAACACAGACAAATTAGTTACCAAACACACAGAGACACCCAACACAGACAAATTTGTTACCAAACACACAGAGACACCCAACACAGACAAATTAGTTACCAGTGTCCAACCAGGACACAGAACACACACGGACATCCAACACAGACAAATTAGTTACCAGTGTCCAACCAGGACACAGAACACACACGGACATCCAACACAGACAAATTAGTTACCAGTGTCCAACCAGGACACAGAACACACACGGACATCCAACACAGACAAATTAGTTACCAGTGTCCAACCAGGACACGGAACACACAGAGACACCCAACACAGACAAATTAGTTACCAGTGTCCAACCAGGACACAGAACACACACGGACATCCAACACAGACAAATTAGTTACGAGTGTCCAACCAGGACACGGAACACACAGAGACACCCAACACAGACAAATTAGTTACTAGTGTCCAACCAGGACACGGAACACACACAGACACCCAACACAGACAAATTAGTTACCAAACACACAGAGACACCCAACACAGACAAATTTGTTACCAAACACACAGAGACACCCAACACAGACAAATTAGTTACCAGTGTCCAACCAGGACACAGAACACACACAGACACCCAACACAGACAAATTAGTTACTAGTGTCCAACCAGGACACGGAACACACAGAGACACCCAACACAGACAAATTTGTTACCAAACACACAGAGACACCCAACACAGACAAATTTGTTACCAGTGTCCAACCAGGACACAGAACAGTCTCCCCACCCAGTCACCTGATCACAACACCACCCTGACATGCACGATGATACAAATTGTGACCAAAGAGAAAAACGTTTCAAGAATTTGGATCTGGAATAAACCAAGATAGGAAAATGGACCACAAAGCAAGGAAAAACAGAACCCCTTCTCATCTCCCCTCCTTCCAACCCCACCCCACCCCCCAAAAAAGAGAGAAAAAAGGAGAAGAGAGAAAACAGCAGAGATAGAGTGACAGAAGAAAGTGAATCCCAAGCACAGACCTTCCAGAAGGCATGGCCACACATTGTCCTGAACGAGACCCCCCCCCCCCCCCCCCCCCCAATCCCCGTTAACTTAAGAGAGGCAGAGCCAGTGAAGTCCTGTTCTGGCAGACTACAGTAGGAGGAGAGGTTCAGTCGCCAGGAACATTGTGCTGCTTCAAGTCATTGTTAAAGTCTTTGGAATTCTTTTGCTCAATCTTCAGAATTCATCTCTTCAAAGGGGTCAAAGATGCACAGCACCCAGCATGATGACAGTTGGAAGTGTATCGAGAGGCAGACAACATCAAGGTGCATAAAGAAAAGGTTCACTTCTGGTCTTTGCTGTAAGGCACTATCAAAAAATGGTGAAGGATGCCTTTTCCATACCATATGAATCATCGAATAACAGCGTGTGTAAGCCTGTGTGTGTGTGCATGCGTGCGTGCGCATGCTCGCTTGTGTGTATGTGTGTGTACACACATGGTAGCATGTGCATTTCTATAATTTTGCTCCCCAAGTTCAGACATAAATGTGATCATTTGCAGTATACAAAAAAAAAACCTTGATCCAACAAAGCACACAAAAAACTAAACAGAACAGTTTGGCAGTGAATAGTCAGGACAGTGCACCCACACAGTTTCATTTCCCTTTTCAAAAAATGCCTGGAACGTATGCAAAACATGCACAGATACACCATAAATCCACACTTTCTTTTTTTTTCTTTCTAAATTTCAAACTCCAGCACATTCAAGCCAGTCTCCCCCCACCCAAAACTCCACCACCATTCCCCTCCTAACTGCCAGACAACAGAAGATCAGATAGATATATAATAATATATGTATACACAAATACAGGCAGTCAGTTCAAAGGTCAGGCTCCATGTACCAAGGTATACCAAGTCACAAGGTGACCAGTCTTGCCATATACCTTGCCTTATCCCCCTCCCTCCCCCACTTCTCAGTGGTCAGACAATGTCCACCACCAGCCTTACCCCCCATTTCTCAGTGGTCAGACACTGTCCAGCACCAGCCTTATCCCCTTCCCCCCCCCCCATTTCTCAGTGGTCAGACACTGTCCAGCACCAGCCTTATCCCCCCCCCCCCCATTTCTCAGTGGTCAGACACTGTCCAGCACCAGCCTTATCCCCCCCCCCCCCCCATTTCTCAGTGGTCAGACACTGTCCACCACCAGCCTTATCCCCTTCCCTCCCCATTTCTCAGTGGTCAGACAATGTCCACCACCAGCCTTACCCCCCCCCCCCCCCCATTTCTCAGTGGTCAGACACTGTCCAGCACCAGCCTTATCCCCTTCCCTCCCCCATTTCTCAGTGGTCAGACAATGTCCAGCACCAGCCTTATCCCCTTCCCTCCCCCATTTCTCAGTGGTCAGACAATGTCCACCACCAGCCTTAACCCCCCCCCCCCCCCATTTCTCAGTGGTCAGACACTGTCCAGCACCAGCCTTATCCCCCTCCCCCCCCCCCCCCATTTCTCAGTGGTCAGACACTGTCCAGCACCAGCCTTATCCCCTTCCCTCCCCCATTTCTCAGTGGTCAGACACTGTCCAGCACCACCTTACCCCCCCCCCCCCCCCATTTCTCAGTGGTCAGACACTGTCCACCACCAGCCTTATCCCCCTCCCCACCTTCCCTATATTTCTCAGTGGTCAGACACTGCCCAGCAGGGGGGGGGGGGGGGGGGGGGGGGGGGGGGGGGGGGGTAAAAGCTGCCTCCACTGCTGTCCACTCACTGTGGATGGCAGAAGTGCACAGGGGAGGGCAACTCTCTGGCAGCTCATGGACGCCGCAGAACTATTGGTGATGGACCAAGGCCTCATCATCCATCCCTTGGATAGAGCAGTCGACACCAACTTGCCATCTTCACACACTGTGGACCATCATCCATCCCTTGGACAGAGCTGTCGACACCATCTTGCCATCTTCACACACTGTGCAGGTACTCTGGACCTTGGCTGCTATACAGTACACATGGTCAGCAATGAAAGCCAAGGACCTAGCAAGGCGCTTAACATCCATCTTATACTTCGCATTCATTTTCCAAAGTTTTACACACTGCAGCCTCTGCAGAATAAGACCCATGCCCCACACCTGTGCTAGAATGATGAAAGCACATGTTACAAACACTGTGAACATGGGCAGTTTTGTTTCCAGTTCAGGTCAGTTCTTTATTAACTTTTAATGTCTCACCATTGTAGACTGCATAACATCACTGAATGAATCTTGTTTTCACTGTCACTTAAACTTCTCTTGGAATCTAGATACAAATCTCCTCAACTGTCTGTTCATCACAAACGATGTAACATCACTAGATGTGATGAGCTGTGCCTTCACTCTCAACCAAAACTTTCCACATCCTTTACACTGCAATCTCTCTGTCTGCTGAACTGTTTACAGTCATCTTTCCATAACGCTTGTAGCTTCAGTTTTGTTACCCCCCCCCCCCCCCCCCCCCCCCCCAAGTCTTTAAGAACCCACAGAGCTCTGAAAGGACCAGCCTTCAAAGCACAAGGATTTTCAGCCCAGTCCAAGGCGCCACCAGATTTCATGCATTCACCACAAGAATGTCCCAAACTTAGCACAGGTGAACACAGTGGGAAATTTGTATGAAGCCTGAAACGCACTTCATTTTCAGTGCATTTTCCCCCCCTCCATTTCACATTATAATGATAATTTATGTGCTTAATCTTACATCATAAGCCCTAAGCGCTTACAAATTCATAAAAGGTTAAAGAAAACATAAATAAATGAAACCGATAAGAAGATGAATATTGCAATAAGTACCATGCATCTGCAAACAAGGGTGCATATTGACACCCAACCACGCACACACAGAAACACACACGCACACACACATAACACATGATCACACACACACACACACACACACTGTCGCACAACAACGGACACAACATTAGAAGGAAGCAGGACAGCCAACTTTCTCAAGTCAACATTACACCTTTCCTGATAACAAAGAGGCATGGGAATACTTCTGCTTCAGGTTGCTACGCATCTCTTACTCTTAGATCTCGTTTGACCAGAACAACATTGACCACAGACTCAAAGTGATGGAGAAATTTGTTTAATGGACTTTCATGCAGCGGCCTGACTGATGGTCTGAAACAAGGCATCCACCATCATGACCAGCTACAAGCAACGACTACTTTGCCCATGATCAGAATCATCCGCCCGCTGTTGGCCTTGAGACCAGAGTACAGGTTCTTCACTCCATACTGAATCAGCTGACCAGTGAGGAGAAATCTGACAGGGACCTCAGCATCACTCCTTCACTCCATGCTGAATCAGCTGCCCAGTGAGGAGAAATCTGACAAGGACCTCAGCATCACTCCTTCACTCCACGCTGAATCAGCTGCCCAGTGAGGAGAAATCTGACAAGGACCTCAGCATTAGCTCTTCACTCCATGCTGATTCAGCTGACCAGTGAGGAGAAATCTGACTGGGACCTCAGCATTAGTTCTTCCACCTAATGGGGCCAAGGGACTGACATTTTGAAATCCATCACTTTCATATCACCGGACTCACATCAGGAAAAAAACAAGCAAACAAGAAAAAGGTAAACAAAAGCACAGACTGGGGTTCATGCTCTGCCGATAGCAGACACAGAGCTGACCACTGGAGTCAGCAGAGCGTGAAGAAGCCCATACAGTGACTAGCAGTACTGGCGCTGGTGAAACAACTGCACATGGCTCCTATGCCCTGCCCAGCTTTACCTCTCACATCACACTCAGGGAGACAGTACACGCCAGCTGTCGGTCAGGGAGACAGTACACGCCAGCTGTCGGTCAGGGGAGACAGTACACGCCAGCTGTCGGTCAGGGGAGACAGTACACGCCAGCTGTCTGTCAGGGAGACAGTACACGCCAGCTGTCGGTCAAATCCACATCAGACTTCTAATAAAATTATGCTGAAAGACCAGAAACATACTGCCTTCTATCCATCTCTCTCCCCTCAAACTGTTTTAATGTTAATGTTTACACATGTCCAATACACATGTTTATTCATTCTAGTCGCTTCAATCTACTTCTTTTTGTTAGTTTGTGTACAGGCACACTATGACAATATACTCTTCCAGATCCCACCAACATGCGATGGCCTAGAATACACCAACACACCTTTTGAGACAACACGACACTCCACCGTCTTTTCTCTGACGGGCATGATGGTGTCCAGAGTGCTGATGTCGTAGTCCCTGGCCCGCTCTTCCAGCTGGCACAGCTGGGAGAACATGTCTCTGGTGGAGGCAAACATGGCACTGCTGTCCAGGCCCTGAGCCGACACCTGTCTGTGGTAGTCAATGACGCTGTCTTCCACCACACTTCGGTTACCCCCGGTGACCAACTGCGTCCTGGCCGACTTTCGTCTACCACGGGAAACTTTCTCACATATTTCACCTGGAGAAACTTGTTCTTTACCACTCAAACGTTTCGCCTGCCGATAGAATGCACAACCCTTGTCTCCTGATGAACATTCTACAATGTTTCTGGATTCTTTACCACTCAAACGTTTCACCTGCCGACAGAATGCGTGACGCTGGTCTCCTGATGAACAGTCTACAATGTTTCTGGATTCTGCATTGTTTCTTGACCTGCTACCAAGTGTTTTGTTGGTCCTATCACGCCTCGCTCGATGTCTGGGTGGATGCTGTTTGACGGATTCTGAGAGTGACGCTTGCTTTCGGCCACTCACCAGCCTTCCTTCGCTCCACCTCCTTTGTCTTCTGGGATGTTACTGGACACAGAGGGCTCTGTGCATGCCTTCTCCATGCCACCGAGGCATACGCTGCGCCCTGCCCCAGAAGGCCTGTGCTTCCTAACAGGCGGCAGGTACATAGTTTTCAGAACAATTCTGCGTGTCACAGCGTCCACCGAATTGCAGAGCAGACACTGGGAGCGCATCAGTCCGTGCTTACAGCTGCAGCACAGCAGACCCGTGGTTCTGCTGACCACGCGCCGTCGCTCACGACGCATTCTGTGCCGCTGAACCTCTCCCCCACAATGCCCTCTGTTTCTGCCACGAGGACGGGAGACTTCACCTGTTGTCTGACCTTTCACCCCTTGTTTCTGCACAGCGCACTGAGTCTCCAGTCGTTTTTGTCGACGTGTGGTCCGTGTCAAGCCTGGAGAGGTCTCCCATTCTGTAAAATGTCAAAAACAAAATTATTCAGTTGTCTTCTTTGTGACACACATACATAGTAACAAGAAGAAAGATTATCCCACTAACAGAATAATGTGTGGGTAGATGTGGGAAGTAAAGAAGGGAAAAGGATGAAGGGGGAGGGGGAGGGAAAAAATAAACCCAGTACTGGGAATTTACACTGAGCAGTAAAATTCAACAAGCCGAACAATGAAGAAAAGCTTGTTTTAAATTTAATCATAAATACTCCATCAAAACACTACTGTAGGCAACACTTGTTTTAAACCTTTGACAAACATGATCAGTCACAAAGAAAATTAGAAGTAAACACTCTCACACAAAACGAAAAGCATTCAAATGAAGCTTGAACAAATGATTCTGAAAAAGAATCACAGACCTTTTTATTTTTTTCCAAAAAGACAGAGTGAGACAGAGAGAGAGAGAGTGAGAGAGACAGACAGACAGACAGAGACAGAGAGAGACAGAAGCAAGCTTTACAATGCTGGCCATCACAATGAACACCTTGTGCTGCATTGAACATTCATGACACACATTAACAGGCAACATGATGCCGCCTACAGCTGCGACAGGAACACTGGCAGTCCTATCTTTCAGAAACAATGGCTCCCCCCTTTTCGTTTATTCTCTCGACAATGAGAAACTAAGACTTCACACCATCTTTAGGAATTTGTTGGTGACCAATTACCAAAGCAAGGCAAAACAGTCTATTAAAATAATCAAATACATATCTAACCGTTAAAAAAAAGCACCCTTTACGTCATGGAGAGTTTTCTCCCTTGATAGCATCATTTTGAAAATGACTTAAATAATGAACAATATCAATTGCCAATGTGTGAAGATCGAGCTTCACAGGACTGAAGATTGAATATATTCTCCCTCGACTATACATACCGAGTCGTCATAAAGATTGCAGGGCGAGAGATGACCCACAGAAAATGGCAATAGGTCATTTCAAATGCATAGCAGACTGACCAGACGTCTGTGGTAACTTCATTTTAATCAGATCTACTGTGTCAATCAATTAAAAAGATACACTTTGAGCACTGGTTGGAGAAAACCTGACCCACAGAAGCAGGTGAAAAAGTCATGACAAAAGTCACCGAGGTTGGTCAACAACATTATCTCAGTTCTGTTTAAACCATGGCTATGTCAGCGAAGAGATTTTTTTCTTTCGATTTCAATTTTTTTTTTTTTTTTTGGGAGGGGGGGGGGTTGAATTCGTCTCAAAGTATACCAATGTAGCATTGTCAAGAAAAACTGTCACATGCTATGCCAAAAGCCTAGCTCTTGGAAGCTCTGGGCTCTCACACGTCTATCAGCTAAACAGTGATCGGCCCAGGAAGCTTAAAATCAAAACATGCACACAGTTAGAACAATAAAATCGTTACCTCTTCTACTCCTTCTTGACGTTTTGCTTCACATACACACAGTTAGAACGATAAAATCGGTACATCTTCTACACCTTCTTGGACGTTTTGCTTCACATACACACAGTTAGAACGATAAAATCGGTACCTCTTCTACACCTTCTTGGACGTTTTGCTTCAGGCCCCTCTTCAGAGCAGTCGGATTCTACACCGCCATCCTTCATCATGCTGCCCTTTTCTTTCTCAGCTGTTTTCTTCCAGCTCTCTGGAGGTCGTCCCCTGGACCGTCTGTTTCCAGATGGGTTTGTGGCGGATGCAGAAGACTCTAGACTGGGTGGTATCCTTGAGGGTCTGTTACGTAATGTGTTCTTGGAAGGTGAAAAACGGTCTGATTGGGATCGTCTCCTGGACACTTTGTTTCCAAAAGTGTTCTTCACAGGTGAAGAACAGTCTGGACGGGCGCGTTTCCTAGACCCTGTATCACTCAACATGTTCTTGGAAGGCGAATTCTCTTCCGCCAAGGGAGGCGACTCTGCTGTGCATAAGCGTACAGTCTGAGACCTGGTCGAACGTCTTTTGCCTCCTGGTACTGGTGTTGCTTCTGACCCACTTTCCACAGATTTCCGGGATCGAAAAGCATAGTGGCAGTTCAATTGTTGGCTTTGAACTAATGATGCTGCTCGGTCTCGACCATGAACTCCCATTTTCATGTCTTCTCTGACGTTTGCAGCATCCCCAGAATCACCAATAGTCTGAATTGTACTACAGTTTGAAAGGCAATCTCTACTCTCTGCACCAGCGAGGAAATCACATATACTTGCAGTCGATTGCAGAAGTGAAACTTGAAAGGGTCTCTGTCTCAACTTCTCAGGTTTTTTCAATCTTAACCGGGTCGTACAACTGACTGCATTGCAATACCAGGTGTCAATGCAGGCAGATATGGAGTCTTGTTGGGAGATAGCCTGTCCTGATAAATACACCGGGGCTTTCTCCACACCCTCACGGTTTGTGACCAACTTATCTTCTGTGGGGTTACTGCAGCGGTTGGGAGTGTCTGTTGTGGATAAGATCTGTATGTCTGGTTCTTGACCGTCTACAGAGGGCAAGGTCTGTATGTCTGGTTCTTGACCGTCTACAGAGGGCAAGGTCTGTATGTCAGGTCCTTGACCGTCTACAGAGGACAAGGTCTGTATGTCAGGTCCTTGACCGTCTACAGAGGGCAAGGTCTGTATGTCTGGTTCTTGACCATCTACAGAGGGCAAGGTCTGTATGTCAGGTCCTTGACCGTCTACAGAGGACAAGGTCTGTATGTCTGGTTCTTGACCGTCTACAGAGGGCAAGGTCTGTATGTCAGGTCCTTGACCGTCTACAGAGGGCAAGGTCTGTATGTCAGGTCCTTGACCGTCTTCAGAGGGCAAAATCTGTATGTCAGGTCCTTGACCGTCTACAGAGGGCAAGGTCTGTATGTCAGGTCCTTGACCGTCTACAGAGGACAAGGTCTGTATGTCAGGTCCTTGACCGTCTACAGAGGACAAGGTCTGTATGCCAGGTCCTTGACCGTCTACAGAGGGCAAGGTCTGTATGTCTGGTTCTTGACTGTCTACAGAGGGCAAGGTCTGTATGTCTGGTTCTTGACCGTCTACAGAGGGCAAGGTCTGTATGTCAGGTCCTTGACCGTCTACAGAGGACAAGGTCTGTATGCCTGGTTCTTGACTGTCTACAGAGGGCAAGGTCTGTATGTCAGGTCCTTGACTGTCTACAGAGGACAAGGTCTGTATGTCAGGTCCTTGACCGTCTACAGAGGACAAGGTCTGTATGTCAGGTCCTTGACCGTCTACAGAGGGCAAGGTCTGTATGTCTGGTTCTTGACCGTCTACAGAGGACAAGGTCTGTATGCCAGGTCCTTGACCGTCTACAGAGGACAAGGTCTGTATGCCAGGTCCTTGACCGTCTACAGAGGGCAAGGTCTGTATGTCTGGTTCTTGACTGTCTACAGAGGGCAAGGTCTGTATGTCTGGTTCTTGACTGTCTGCAGAGGGCAAGGTCTGTATGTCTGGTTCTTGACCGTCTACAGAGGACAAGGTCTGTATGTCTGGTCCTCGCAGGGTTTGCTGGAATCGCCACTCTGATGTCTGTGGCCCTCAGCGGAGCTCTGAGCCTCTGCAGTCCAGTGCTTGTGTCGTAGTCGTCGTGGTTTGCGAAGAACTGAGGTACAGCTGTCTTTTCCTGGTGCCGAGACAATAGTTCATCTACCTTCCTGCAAAGGAACAGAGGGTCACAGTTTACCAGTTTGACCATGTGTGTGTGTGTTTCACTGTTTGTGCGCGTGTGTGTGCACATGCACGTGATTGTGTCTCCGTGTCATGTGAGTGTGTGTGTGTGTATGTGTGTTGTCATTCTTATATGTATATTTGAGCAAGGTTGTTGTTTTTAATGTGTTTATAAAATTGAGGTATACCAGTTCCAGATATATATATATATATATATATATATATATATATATATATATATATAGAGAGAGAGAGAGAGAGAGAGAGAGAGGTGTGTAAATGACACCTCTCTTCACTAACCCCTCCTATTCCTTACAAATGTGTTCAGGACTGATCCTTTGTTATTCTCCTGCCAGTCAAACACTGATCACTTCCACCTTCATTTTTCATCTTCGTCTCCTCACTAGACTCTCACCCCTTGTTACGTTGTACCACGCAGCCTTCAAACAAGAACATGCACCCGGCCTACAAAGCAGGTACACCAAGATCTCTGGTAACAGGGGTCCCTGATGACTGCAGAGAGCCTGCTGTGTAAGGTAAGGTGATGTTGCTTAAGCCTAGACGACCCCAAAGGGCCATATCAGGGCTGTCACCATGTTGAAGTCAACTCACAAATCATTATTAAAAAAACAAAACAAAAAAAATTATTCATACAACCCTTAAAACACACTCCAGTGCTATCACTCCAGCATAGCATTTATGATGGTGACACTCCAGTGTAACATTTATGATGGTGACGAGTGTCACACAGAAAACCCTCTCTCTGACTACTGTGCTCTGCCAAGTCTTGGGAATGGAACATATCACAATCAGCCTGTTCATAATGCACCATGAGAACTCAAGGACGATAAGCGACATAGCTTCCGTAAACATCACTCCTGTTTAACACTGCTGTTGGAACATTTTTCAGATGAGAGAACAGCCAGAATGGTGTGATGACTGACTCTGGTAATTCAACAAAGTGTCATACATGCTGGAGCAAATCTTGCCGTTTTCACATGCAATGTCAATAAAAACAGGTGATGCTTATTTGATTATGCTGGTTTCTTTTTTTTTTTTTTTAAAAATTTTTAACAGACACTTATGGGATATATATCTGTATATTGCTTCAAGCAGATGAATTCCTCATTACACATCAATTCAATCAATAACACCTTAGATGCAGGCTTTTGTGTGTTTTTTTCTAGGAGTGTCTGCAAAATCTAAAGGAAATCGAGCCGATTGCAATGTTCCAAATTTTCTGAACTGTGTTTGAAGTGATGAAGTAGCGGGCAAGTGGGTGTAACTGTCTAACTCGATTCTTGTAAACTCTATGACCTAGGCCTTGGGACACAACTGTACTTGATGATCATAATTATTCCTTCAACGTAAGTTTTACTAGGCATATTCAATCGATTTGCATATCTAAGTTTCTTCTCCAATATCTGATTGACATACTTTTTGCACCAGTTTTCAACTAAATGTTTGCCCTCACTAATGGTTTTTTTTTCTCCACCATACGTATCAAATGCAAGCCAGGCTGACACACAGACAATAATTTTGTGTCAAATAACATCATTAATTAACAATTAACTATTGATAATTAGAAGGAACAACTGCAGGTGCTTCACTATCCAAGCCTGCAAAATGGATCAGCTAAGATAATATGTAAGAAAGCTAACAACATCTTAGCTTTCTTATACAGGAATATCAACCAAAAAAAAAGGTTAAGGACGACTGCTACAAAACACTGGTTAGACCAGTACTGGAATATGATTGCTCAGTCTGGATCCTTACAATCTAAAGGACATTGATAACCTTGAAAAGATTCAGAAGAGAGCAGCACGGTTCGCAACCGGGAACCATATCAGAGAGAAAGGGAATACAGGAAGAACATGAGGAAATTAGAATGGAAACCCTTAGAAGAGAGAAGAGCTTTTATAAAACTTAATACCTTCTTCAAAGGCAGAGCTAAACTAATTGATATCCCAATGAAACAACTAATATTGAATGAAAGTTGCACCAGGAGTGGTGGTCAATCTTATGCCATACCTGCATCAAATATTGACAGCCATTTACATTCATTTTATCCTAGTTCTGTACGGCTGTGGAACTCACTGCCGGGTGCCATCAAGATTGCCACAAATGCTGTCTCAATTAAAAATCAAATTGATACGAGTCTTGAGATCTGCTTATTGACTGATTTTCTATTTTAACTTACCCAGATATTTTAGGGTTACCTGGCCATTGCTTTAACTTTTTGAATATCGTTGCGACCCCTTGTTTGCCAAAATTTGCTCCTGGGGCCAACAGGCTGAGTCGCACTTTATTTTATTTTTTAACATGCGCGCTGGTGACCTACTCGTTTTTGAGTGAACCAGTCTCTTAGGAAGAGACTATCAACGCGCCATCAGTAAACGCATTTAAAAATCAAATTGACAAAAAGTTTAAAGACCAGGTATTTTTCACTGAGTTGGATCTTTATTAAGATGATAAATGTAGTATACACTATGCCTGACTTTCACGAGAAAGTGATCCAAAAGCACATAAACGGATACTGATTATGAGGGCAAAAGGCTATTAGCCTATAGCCATACATTTCTGTGATTCTGCGAGAAGATATTCGTGTTGTGCTTTGTTGTGTTATAACCGTTCTTCGTTTGAAGGGAACTCCTACTTTAGTGACAACACTGGGCACTCGGAGTCCGTCACTAACTTCTTCTTCTTCCAGATGGGGATGTTTAACCTGCCCCGTGCCCACAGTCTTCAAGTAGACTATTCTGGCACACAGGTTGCATGCATTGTGTATTTTCGTGTAGCCGGTACTCACCCGTCTTAGGACATGAGCATCGGGATCTTTAGAGTCCGTGTATGGTCTTTAGTGCATGTGACACAGACTAGACCTCGGTTTATAGTCCCATCCGAACGACTGTATGGGGGATGGAGTCAGAACCAATGTTAACTCCGAGGGAAAAATCCCCCTAGACCGAAATTCGAACCCGCAACCCCAGGATCACGAGTCCGGCGCTCTACCAACTGAGCTATCGGCCCCCCAACTTCCGCACAATATTACGTGAGGAGTTGATAACCTACCATCAGCTGGCCAGCTGATGACCCTACGTCGGAAGTAACGCCAGTCAACTGGACTTAGCGTTAAAATACAGATGTTGAAGCAGCAGATACGCTGAGCGAGAGCGAGAGAGTTATCGCTCTTTAGCCAAAGCACACCACCATGGTTGGTGTCCGCTAGTGCAATTACCGCTCAAGAACTTCGTTGCAATCCCTCCCCCCCCCCCCCCCCCCCCCCCCCCCCCCCCCCCCGACTAATACATCTATTCTAAAGATGATTAAAATGTTATCAGAGACAGTCTGTGGCTGATCAGAATTTGGTCACATAGGAAGCTGACTTGTTACTCAAACCTAGGATACTGTTTGTGATGTTGCCCATTCAGCAATGGGGAACATCCCTAAAGTAAAATCTGGAAAAAAGAAAAATCCTAATGATTAAATGCTAGTGCTATGGCAAAAAGTGTGAAGAAGCAGGCATTCCAAAAATACTTGCACACCAGAGACGGTCAAGACTATTTGAAATTTGCCAGAGCCAGAAATTGAGCAAAACGTGCATGCAATGCTGCAATAAAGCAATGGGTTAGAAAATTCTGAAGCTGAAAATGCCAAGAGGAATCTTTAAGCTTTCTCTACATATTACATAAACAAAAACTAGAAATGGTGCTGCAGATTTATTATGACGGTGATATAAATAATAAGTAGGCAGATATGCTCAATTGCCTGATTAGCAGTGTTTCAGTAACTTTACTGATGAAGGTACTCAATTGCCAAAGAGTAGCTCAGCTGTACTAGACAGCTTTGTAATGAATATAACCATAGAAATCCTGGAGATTCATTACAAGTTACTGTACTACACCCAGTTTAGTCAGCAGGACCAGACAGACTTCATCCAAGGTTCTCACTGGAACTAGCCATAGAATTAACAGAACCACAAGTTGTGATATTTCAGAAGATATTGAGAGAAAGTAGACAGCCAGCTGGTTGGAAGGAAGACAAAGTTACACTAATGTGAAAAATGGGTGACAAGAGTAAAGCCAGAAATCAAGGACCACTTAGTCTGACAGGATGGAGAGCATGCTCAAGTCACTGAGTGTCTGAGTCAGTCTGTTGCCTGGTTGTCAGGAGGGCTTTGTGTCTGGGAAGTCTTCCTCTAGAAATCTGCTGGCAGGCATGGCGGACTGGCCACTGGCCAGATGAGAACATTGACGATGATGCAGTTTACTTGGATCTGGCTATGGCCTTTGATTCAGTGCTGTAGTTCAGGTCCCTGTGGAAAGTGGAGGCACTGAGAACGCAGGGTGGGTTTTCTTTTTGATTTAAAAAAAAATTGATTAACGACTCTTTTATGGGAAGACACCAGAGAAAATATTTCAATAATGGTATTAATGCTCTGTCAAAGTGATAACACCCCTGGCCCAAGCACACTTCCATGTGACATGCTGCTCTCAACTGGGAGTGGCATGTCACAAATGACAGCATGTTCAGGCCAACATATGTTCATCGTTTTCGTGAATGACTTACTAGAGATGGTCTCCAGTTTGTGCACAATGTATGCTGAAGACATAATTGTAAGACTAAAACTGCAAGTGCTTGTGAGGGACTTGGACATTCTAGTGGATTAGGCTAACACATGGAAACTGCGCCTGAATGCCAAAAAATGCCAAGTTCTTCTTAGAGGACATGGCAAATCCAATACAAAGTTCTATAAAACATTTTTTGAAAAAAGAAAAAAAAAGGAACAAGAAGAAAACAGCCTTGCATGCATCTGATTTAGAAAAGAATTTAGGATTAAATATGTAAACTGTGACTTCAAGTCTTACAGCACTGAAATTCAAGTAAATAAATAAAACAAATGAAAAGAATTTAGGATTATACACTTAAACTGTGACTTAAAATCGGAAATGAAATGAGGTAGGGAACAGTAAACGATAAACAGTAAATAAGTGGGGTATGTTTTGTTCCCATAAGGAAACCTAACACAGAGTAACTTTTATTCAAGACTGGCACAGCCTTTTAAACTTGAATAAAGTCAGACAAATACATAGACGAACAATCTAACAGTGGGGGAAAAACAAGCGCAGGCCAACAACTGAACTGTCTTCATAGTAATGACCTGGCAAGGATTTGGACTTGAGGGGAGGGAAGAGGGGAGTTTGAAGATGGAGAAACCAGGAACATGAAATTTTAAAAAAAATTTAAAAAAATGTTACAGATATGGAAACTCTTCACTAGCTGCATAAGGGAACCATCGCAATCCCTTTTGAAGGCAGATATATTTGTATTGCCTGCTCCGAGGCCTTTCGCCCGCTGAGTCGGGACTCATCAGGGAGACACAGCTGGTTGTCTGCGCTCCTGGCGGCAAATAGAGACACACCACAGTCCATAATACTGTGGTGTTCTCACCACCATGGGTGCAAAAAAGAATCCAATAGCACCCCCAGGGAGACACGGCTGGTTGTGTCTGCGGTCCCGGCGTCATCAGGGAGACACGGCTGGTTGTGTCTGCGCTCCCGGCGTCAAATAGAGACACACCACAGTCCATAATACTGTGGTGTTCTCACCATCATGGGTGCAAAAA
This sequence comes from Conus ventricosus, assembly GCA_018398815.1. NCBI lineage: Eukaryota > Metazoa > Mollusca > Gastropoda > Neogastropoda > Conidae > Conus > Conus ventricosus. The sequence continues at coordinate 81,054,336 of CM031613.1, read as the reverse complement.
AGAATCCAATAGCACCCCCAGAGCAGCCAGCAAAGAGTAGTAAATGCAACCAAACGAAAGTGTGGGGAAGAAAAAAAGTTGCTGTAAAACTAAACCAAACGAAAGTGTGGGGAAGAAGTTTTCAGCACTGAATATCAAGTAAATGAAATAAACAGGCTATCAGGACTCACCAGAAGATGAGTACTAATTCGCGGAATGCACCCTAAGCCCTCTTTACATCAACTACATTTCCTGAGGTCTTCATCACTGCCATGTGCTTATATCAACGGCTCTAAGTTGCTGATTCTGGCACATTATGCAGACCTTGGAACCAGACCCTGCTACTCTCCTCCCCTGCCCTCCCTCTCTGTGTCTCTCTTTCTCTCTCTCTCTCTCTGAGTATAAAATATCCGTCATCAAAACAGACATGTATACTTGGTGATTTTTCTATCAAGCTCCTTTTCTATCTATTAAAATCAGAAAACTCAACTTTTTCAGAATCTCTGATGAATCAGTGAAGATGTTCATTGCACTGTCGTGCCCACGTTTGAGTTCAGCAATGTAGCAATGATCTCATTTTGAAACAGACATGAAGCTCATCTACACAGCATGCTTTGAAGAGCAATGAAACTCATTCTTGGACTAAAAAAATCTATCTTAAGATTAGATGAACATTCTAAGGATGTGTATGAGACTGAAAAGTGATTAAATTAAGACTTACAAAGAAACGCATAATCCATACAAAATCCAGACCTAACATGCACACACACACACGCACACACACACACACACACACACACACACACACACACACACACACACACACCACACACACATACACACAAGACTTGAGGTAACAGGTAAAATTGAAGAAATATAGATGCAGTGCGAAGTTGTCATGACTTTTCTCATGAGAGATTAAACACTGGGATCATTGTAGAAAACGTCACAGTAAACTTAAGTTTATAAGAATTATGTTTTGCATTGATGAGCCTCCTGCCCATAGATTCTGGTCAAATTATGAGTAGCTTTTTTTTGTGTGTGGAAAAGTTGGATAAATTTAGCTATATGGTCAAAAGATCATGAGTTAGTATTTCGCACATGAAGGAAATGAATCCCAAGAATCGGCAACAGGCCTCTGACAGGTCTAATAACATGAAATCATAATCAGCCACAATACTTTTCTGTATCAGTATATGATCTTATCACTTTGTAGTTTTGTGTACTATACTGTGCTAAATTTGGTCCTCCTTTGATGTGTGAATTTGATTTGCTCTTGATCAATTACTCCAACATAAAACAGAAACGCAGATCTATGTTGAAGAATCCCATTATTAACAGAGTCTGTAAGTTGAAATATTTTTTTTTTTTAATTACATGTAAAACAATCATATCATGCCATGAAACACACTTTTTTTTCTTTTACATGTATCATTTTTCCACCAGAGCCCTCAACGCAATATCTAGACTCATCAGCGTCACATAGCACAATCAGAATTGTCTCCAGTCCCAATGGAAGTACAGGGCTGTCATGTAAGAATAGACCTGTACTACTGTTAAAATCCTACATGTGGCCGTCCCACTATATCACTGTCCTCCTATGTTGAACAGTGAATACCCTCATGCATTTGATGATTTCTTTTAATCTCTGTACATAAATTTTATCATATATTCATCTATTTCAATGTCATTATTAAATATGATTTTAAGCATCATATCTATTGGAAAACATTGAGGTCATTGAGCAATGACCTCAATGTTTTCCAATAGATATGATCAATTAAGATGATCAGATGATCTGTCATGTGACCTTCACAGTATTGTAACATGTCGTCAGATCTCACTGTTTTGAGCTATAACATGTAAGCAATAAGACGTTGTAATCTGACATGTTTGAGTATGGGCTGATTTATGATTTTATTCATTGTTCTTCTGTTTCCATTGCAGTACACACTTCAGATACTGAGATACTGAATTTACCAAAGTGAAGATCACAACTGGCTTTGTGTTTCATCTCCCTTATTCTGCATGCATTCAACTGATCCAGTCTTTTGTGTTCTAGTTTCCTTTATTGAAGATAGCTTTCTCGCGGTTTGTGGTCCCTCTTGCTATCACATCTTCATCCTGATTCTAGTTTTATATGTACATGTGTACACCTATCACTCATGTTAGGCCTAACGGACACAGACACTCTGTGGTTGTTTGCGTGTTCATGTTAATGTTTGTGTCGTGTTGTGTTGTTGTGTTGTGTTGCACATGGTGTGTTGTGGTGTGGTGTTTTGATATGTGTGTGTGTGTGTGTGTGTGTGTGTGTGTGTGTGTGTGTATGTGTGTGTGACCCTCTCTCTCTCTCTCTCTGTATTGTCTTCTCCTCCCCCCCCCCACGGCGGCGCGGGCACACTCAGAGCAACTGCATTTGGTTTGCTCAACGCTTTGCCTTTTGACGCCAGCTAGGCAGTAACCAGTCAGCCACCGCACTTCCAGACGCGCATTCTTTTCTCAGCGAAGACGCTGTACTGCTGTGTGTGTGTGTGGACGCTTCGAGACTGGAGCAACATCATTAAGTTATATTTACTGTACAGTTGTTTTTAGACTATAATTTCTGTGTCTCAGCAATAGCTCAGTGAGTACTTGAGAATGTGACAAAAACTGGCATTTCGATCAGCTCTGTGAGTACCATAATTAAGCATGTGTTTAAAACTTTCTGACAGAACTTTGCGACCGGCCTGCGCGTGCGTGCGTCGTTGGCTGATGTGGTTTTAAGCCGAAGTAGGTAAAACATTGGGAAGCATCTTTGTGAATGAAAAGTTGGCATTTGTAAAGGGGTCGTATTTACACCGTTGTATACACACATATTTCTTCATTGTTGCTACATTTATATGTACTGTGTTGCATGTAGAGCAACGTAGCCTAATAAAGGAAAGTAGATAATATACTACAGCAAAACACGATAACAGAAGTAGCCTAAATAA